>ARYC01001252.1:0-33048 GCA_000711775.1 Oxytricha trifallax | reverse complement strand
ATACTGTAAAACTAACTGATCCAACAAACTCTTAGGGCTCTGGCATTTCATGTGATGTCAACTGCTTCCTCATTTCATCATCATACTTATTCACAGTCTTTCTGTATTCTCCCTTGATTTAGCTATAAATTAATTGCGCTTGAGCGATAGTTTGAATAGTATAATAGTATTGCTTACTCCACCTGTATAAGACTATCGTTATCAAAGCTGAAGAACCAACCGTCTGAAGGATCGTCAGGATCAAGATTAATATACTATTAGTGCATGTGTGGATCCTCCTTCTTGAATGGGTATATCCATACGTTGTGATAGCCACACCACTTATAGGTTACCACCACAATCGGTTCACTCGGAGCAACCTCCAGAAGCACAACGTTTGAAAATCCACTTTGAGGATCCACTTGGAACTTGAAAGTTCGCTTGAAGCGTTCATCGATCACCTATACTTGAGAACCATTACTTATGTTGAAATCTTGCCTTGTAAATCTCCACGATGTATTCACCAGGTGCATGAGCAGAGTGCTTGAAGGTGAAGCAGTGCTGCTTCGTAAGTTTGCTTGACTTCATTCTTAAGTTTTATTATAGAATTACATGATTATTACTTTAATAATAAATATAAAGAACTTGTTTAGGTATTAAAGACTATATATTTTACTGATAAGACTACGCTTCGTTAATACTTGAAGATCAAACCATACTACTCCTATTTGTGAACAGGCGCTGAGTTGATCAACCAAGTTCTTAAGCTTAAGCAGGCCTATACCTAAAGTTCATGATTTCTATCACAAATTGGATAAGTTCTTAGTTGTCTCCCTTGTACAGGCCCTCAATCTGAATTGTTCTGATGGTGTGAAAGGCAAGTTGGATGCCGAACACGATTCTGTACTACTCCAGCGATTCATCGATGACTTGAAGGACTTGAGTGAGAGAGATCATATCCTGCTTATATAACCATCTTTATTAGCATCATACTATATAGCTGAAATGGTAGAGCTTGTTGTTATTATTGTTGCTACTCTACTGCTTCTAAAACTTCAAGAACTAATGCTATTCAGTAAGACAATTGCCTTTGCTTAAAATGGATTTTATCACTACTATAGCTACTCTTGCCATATTTTGGTCATTATTAATCTTGATTATTATATTTAGAGCTCAATAAGAGATTAAAATAATTCTATTAGTTATTATATTAAATTGTAATATATTAAATATGAAAACAACCAAGAAATCATAAAATTCAAGCAATCACTCTGAAATGCATTCGCAGTCTTAGTAAGAATAATCGCTCATCTCGATCGTCAGCGACGATCATCTTAGCCAGCACTCCTTTGAAACCATTAAGCAAAGTTGAGTCAAGATTCAAGACAAGCAAATCGTAAAGTGGGGACCTGTAATTTTGGGTAAGAATTTCGTTCAAGTGGTTGCACCAGCTAAGTATTCGTATAATACGGGAGCTCTCCTCAACTCTGGTGAAGTTCCTCCTCAAGTAGATTCTTTATAAGGAGGTTTGATCATTAAGATGCCATTGGAAGGTATAGATTCTTACTTAAAAGACGTGATTGATATCAAGAGTATGTATGATGATGATTCATTGTGTCAATTTCTGGAGCAGTTCTTGAGTCAATTTCGCAATTCAAAGCAGGTTAGTCAAATAAATTAAGATTTAAGAATCATTCTAATATAATTCTAATTTAGAAACCCCAGTCAATTTAAGAAGGATAGCCAGTGCAGTTGATATAAACAGGTTTACTCTCTCTTATATAAAATAGAATGTAGCTAAACCATGGATTACCGAAGGATTGTAATCCATACCTAAAACCTTGAGAATCAAAGCTTGCACATAAGCGACTTGAGATAGTAAGAATGTATATGGAAGATTAGTTGAAGCCAAAGTAAATTTCGAAGAAGTTGCGAGTGACAGCAGAGTTTGTATCAAGAACTTTTGAGAAGTTTAAGCATGAGTTGAAAACCAAAGTATTGCATCCTTAAGAACCAAAAAAATCTGGCAAGAGGAGGGAGAGAGATAATGAGCAGCTGGTTGCTGCTGTTGGTGAATGCATTGAAGAGGTTGGGATTTATCAGTGCACTGGAAGAAATATTCATAATCGATTGCAAGAAATGAAGACAAGCTCGCTATCAAAGTATCCATTCAAAGTGCCTTGCATCTCAACGATTCACAAAATTCTCAAGGAGTAGTTTCATCTGAAGTTTGGCAAGACAGAGGCAGCGAATGTCAAATATAGAGATCCTGCTTATAACAGCAAGCGCTTATGGGTGAGTCGCCTGCTATCATAGTTTCTAAGAGAGGATGCAGTAATTATATCAGTGGATGAAAGCAACTTCAGGTCTGACTACTTGCCTCCTAAGCAGTGGGCACTAAATTAGAATAGTATACTGGGTAAGAGGAAGAATAACAAATCCAGAGTGATTGCAGCCAAGAAGCACAGTAGAATCATAGCTGGTGATAAAGAGTTGCAGTATGGAGGGATGCTGCTTGGAAAGCAGTAGGATCATTTATACTTTTCAGAATCATCGAAAGAGTTGGATGCAATCTCATTTATAAAATCCACTCTTCAACCACCTTAAATAAGTTCATAAAATATTGGACTACAAGATGCTAAAATGCTTACATAAACAAGCATCCAGCCTTCAACAAGTAAATTAAAGGCAAAGTCGATTTCGAAGCCTCATTCAGGTGCAAGTAGTATGAACCAATAGTGAAAACAATCAATTTTACAGAAATCGAACATATTATCAAGCAGTTCCAAAGTAAGCTACTCATGATTAATTGGTATAGAATAACTCAAGGAAATTAGTCAATCTTTAAACCCCACCTCGCTATACAATGAAATCAATGCATTAATAGGCTAAAGACTTGTCTCCTATACCAGAAGTTGAAGATACTCCTTGAAATCAATCAAGCACTTTGAAAAAATTCAGGAATTTGAAGCTGTAGAGCAGTACCAAGAAAATCACTTCTGATGATGAGCAGATAAAAAGGATTCATTCAGGCCTCACGCCTTTGATTGATAGAGTGTCAAAACTAAAGTTGTAATCGACCTTAAAGAAATCGAGCAGTTCAATGATGGGTTAGAGGTAAAGAGAGGTGATCTAACTAACTCCAAAGAAGTTGTCGCTGTCAGTTTTAAGCAGTTCTAATGTTGATGAAAGTAAGTACAAAAGATTGAAAGTGGTTGTTGATGGAAGTTAGCTTAGGATAGTCTATTGTCAAATGAATGAATCGTTGTTTAAGTGAAACTATACTTTCAGTATCAGTATGAGATACTCTTGATCATAGTAACTCATAAAAGTGAGAGAGATGCAAGTCGTCTCATTAACACCTGTAATCATGCAATAATTTCAACAACCATCCTTAAAGAAGATACCCTGAAGATACCTCAAGGTTGTATGGTTCCACCCTTCAGATTGCATGGTTCCACTCAAAGGTTGTATGGCTCCACCCTAAAGTTGTACGACTCCAGGTTGTACGGATCCCGGTTGTATGGATCCGGGTTGTATGACTCCAGGTTGCATGGTTCCACCTATAGGTTGTAAGAATCCATTTACTGCAAATTGAGTGTTACTCTACTTGATCAATCCTGTAATAAGTAGACTTCCATCTAACAACACAATTGACAGTCCAACTCTCGTTATTTAAGCTAATCAACTTTTCTTATAGATGACTTATCTCATAATCAGAGCCAATTTGAAGAGTCCAAGGAGTATAACAAACCCCATTCATAGATGATAAATGAAAGGCAGCTTGACTAACCTTACAAACCAATCTTTCAATATCGACAGGAGATGCTTTCCATTTTAGGTAATTATGGTTAGAAAGCCAGGCAGTTGTCAATTGCAAAGCAATTAGTGAAGAGACAATAATATTCTATGGTTTGATATCTGCAATCGCAGTTGACAGAGTGGTCTCCACTCAAATAATTGAGGGAGCTTTTGATTCAGTGCTGTTTGAGAACTTTATATATCAGACGCTGAGAAGTATAAGAACTGACAAAGATCTATGCAATAAGAAGGTGGTGCTATTAATGGATAATGCCATAATTCATAAGTATTCTGAGATGCTTGCGACTGCTCGTCGCTTCAAAGTCAACGTACTCTTCAATGCAGAATACTCGCTCTGGCTCAACCCAATCGAATAGTTGTTTGCATACATAAAAAAGAACCTCAAGCAGCAGAACATCAACAGCAAGTAAGCATACCATAACTAACTTATAGAGTGCAGCTGTCAAGCGCATCCAAGAAGTAATCAAAAACATGAGCGAGGATGATGTTCGAGGACTCTGGGCATTCAGTATCAAGAAATGGATACATACTCTGAGTTATGGCTTTGTATGAGATTCTACTCAAAAACAAGAATTGCATCATACATTGAAATTTCTATAAGCGCTTATACCTAATGCATTGTCATTTTTACTGCCTATACTATTACTGCTGCTATTACTCCTGTTATTAATACTGTACTTAAAATTAATACATAAATGCACGAGGATCCCTGAAAATCGCAGTTTTCATAAGTCTGCTCAAACTATTATGAAGTTTTGACGAGTGGCATCAAATTCTGCTCTACTCCACTCTATATAGCAAATTTCTATGCACTCAAGGTATACACCAGAGGAGTTGAGCAATTTAGGCTGAAATTGGACAAAAATTGGTTCAAAATCAAATATTTCAAGAATTGAATGGGTTGGTGAGAGAGGAGATGCTCTGAGCATCATGCTATCCAGTTTGATATGAATATAGCAAAAAACTAGCAAATTCGCAACTTCCGCTCGATTTTTTTGACCAGCTGAGATTTGCAGGTACTGCTGGAGCATTGAACTTTATGACCACCAAATTTTTCACAAAATTGACCAGCAACAACGATTTTCAAGATTTTTGACCACCATGCTCCAAATTTGGCCTGGTCACCGCATATTTGTGAAAAGTGACACATAACACTAAATTCAGACTAAAAACTGCGATTTTTCGAGATTTTGACCACTACTCTGGTCATTTCAGTTCAAATCATGCACTCTGGTCACTTTTTTAGCAAATCTCAGCTTTGACCACTCATCTGGTCATTTCAGTTCAAATCATGCACTTTGACCACTTTTTTGACCACTCTGCTCAAATGGGAGAGACAAATATACAAATTCAGAAATTTTGACCACGAATAGCAAAGTTGGTCATTTTCACTGCAAATACAGAATTTGGTCACTTTAGAGATGTTCCTAATGATGCATGTATATTTTGACACAAAACCCTAATAAAAGTGACTATTTAGTTATATTAAGTAGCAGTTTGACCACTTTTCGCATATAAGACAAAACGCATAGTAAATTAGCAGTAATTATATATTTAATTAATTTTGAATTTTAATTTTTACATTTCCCCGATTCAATTGTATTTTATCAATATTATTACTTCAAGAGCCCAGATATCCCATTAAACGTTTCCATCTGTCCAATCTTCTCTCTCTGGGAAATATCCAGGAGAACCATATACATTGCCTAATGCAGAGGCTTGCACTCTTTGAGCTCTGTTTAAGTCAATCCTATAAATTCTAAGAGGTTGAAAGTTTATCATAATGTCTCTGGCTTTAAGTTTCTATGAACAAAGCCAAGCTTTTGAAGCTCTTCAATGCCCTCAACTATTTGCTGCACGATCTAGCTAATTTATCTTTGGCATCTATTGACAGATAAAAATTCTCTGTAAGTCATCTCGAGGAGAGGAAGTCTAAATAAAACATGATCTTTTCCAAGTAGTATTGCATCTCGCTAAATAATATGATTACTCTCTAAACTTTTCTTGATAAAGAGCATTATACTCATTAGCGAATTCTATTTAGAACTTGTCATCACCAAGAGAGTAATTGAATGGATATATTTTATAGGCATATTAGTGATCAGGGATGACTCTCTTCTCTACTTTATCCTCAAGAAGAGGTAGCTTTTAAGACAACAATCTATGTCAATAATTTTTAAGATAGAAATCTTCTTCGCCTCAGTTTTTACCATTATTTCATTTATCTCAGAGACGGGAAAGTTCTTGACAGCTTTCTTCATTTAGACTTACTTCTACTCTAAGAGACTAGGCAGATTTTCTTGATCTTATCTTTTAGAGGAATCTATTACCTGTAGGTTCATGAATAAAGACAAAACTTTATTTGTGCTTTTTTCTTTAAGTGTACTTTGAAGTCTCTAGTATGAGAATATGGCTTCTCATAGAACTCATAGATATACTTCCCATCCTTCTGATAATTCTTTAGATATAACCTAAGCATATCGATGTGTATATCTCTCAAAATTCTCTTGTAAGTAGACTTGTAGAGGAAAACTTTATTGCATTCTTTGCATTAATAGTCAACTTTGACTTGTAATTATTAATGCTCTATGGCGGGTTGTATAACCTCCTCCTCAATTAGCACAAATTCTATAATGCCCTCCAACTTAATTTATATTTAAATCTCAAAGCTAGACTAGTCAAAGTTGTCAAAAGTAGGCTCCCACTGATTACAGGCTTCTCTGGTCTCTACTTTTCTTGGTTGCTGGAATGATAATTTTTATTGACTTTACCCAATTAATGCCGCTCTTCTAAAAATGTTAGCGATCATTTTATTTTGTTGATATATTTTATTATAATAATGATAAAATATACCTTGATAAACTATAATAGTAGAGTATAGGACACTTTAGTAAATACTCCTAATGAAGTTTTTTCTCTAGGAGGTCCTCCAAATTAAGTTTGAACTTGATTTGGAGGACCTCCTAAAATAATTAAACATTATTAAGAGCAATTTAATGGAGATAGATTGATAAAAATGGAAATCAATCTGTGAAACTTGGAGCAAGTTTTTCAATGCTTCTCCGCATATCTTTTCAAGGTTGACCTCCAGTAGGTCCTCCCTATTTAGTAGTAAGATTTTAATAAACTTAGAATGGATATCCATAATTTTAAATTTCATTAACATTTCTAGAAAGAGGAAGCAAGATGGAGTCTATGAATGATGCAATGAAGAGAATTTAATCTCAAGATTTAATAGGAAAATTTCGAAGTAAAGAGGACCTTTATAGATATTTGGTATAGCAAGGTAAGTTCTTAAGTAAGATTAATAAATCCATTATAGTTGGATTGTTCTTGCCGACTTAGGAGGGAACTAAAATCTCATTCTTAAAAGCCTTACTTAGTGAAGAGAAAAAAGCTTTTAAGTCTAATGAAATTAGGATGATAGAGATACCTAACTACCCTGAAATATCAGTGACAAACCTCTATGATGATGCTATGAGTGATCCAGATGTTGCTCTCTACCTTCCATCAAAGCTGCAACTCTCTAATAAGTTGCCAGAGAGAATCTTCTTCTTTGGCGTCCTTGAAACTCTGAAACCTGAGTAATTAAATGAAGTAATTTAAGAAACTCACAAGAAACTCACAAGAAACGCTATAGCATCTCTCTTGAAGAAAAAGAGAACCAGGGAATTAAAATCAGCGACACCTGGCTCTAGAAACTGCAGAGGCATCCATTCATCTCTAGTAAGCTTAGTTTTCTAACTTTATAGAAAAACCTGGCACTTCTATTTACTTGATGAAAGAGCGCAGAAAATTAAACAGAGAGAGAGAAAGTGTCAAGTAAAGCATGAATTGAGCAAGAGACTCTTCAAAGATTTCTAAAAGCCAGGCGAGATGAACATAGATGCAGGAGCTGCCACTAAGAGAAGAAAAATGGGCCCAAGCAAGCCTTAAGAGGAAAAAAAGAAAGAGAAGTCTAATCCTTTAATATGCGAATTTATTCATTCGTTTAAATCTAAAACTTATTTATATACACAAAATCTCCCTTCTCTTGCGCATACTTTAGCTTTCTCATAGCTGACTCTCTTAGCAGCACTCTTAATAAAATCGACTGTATCTATCTTTAAATCATGCATCAGATGGTAGAGCAGCAATTTCTTATAATGACCTTTCAATAACCCCCAATATAATTCAATTCCATTGAACTAAGGGCTGTAAGGAACATTAAATACAGGTGTTATATTTAGCCTTTCATATTCCTTCCTTGAGTCTTTAGTTTTATGAACTGATAAGTTATCAACAAACAGGATGATGTCTTCTTAGTCAGCATACTTATCTCTGAGTTATTGCAAAAACTTAATATAATATTCAGTCTTTATAGAACGAGGTTGAATAACAAAGGTCTCGAGGCCACTATCTTCACATATTCCACCAAGAATAGCATGAGTTTAAACCTTAACTTTTTAATCATATACTTCTATGTTGCTATACCTCTTATACCAAGACCTTGATATAAAGGTATTGAATGTAAATACTGCTTCATCAGCGTGTATGAACTTTATATTATGCTCTTAAGACCTCTGCATTTAATCGAATATATAATTTAAATTAGTCTTATAAAATGGAACATTAAAGTCAATCACTCTCTTAATGCGATTGACTGTCTTGTAAGATATTCCGTTCTTTTTATATATGTTAGCTATCGATTAAGCAGAGATATGAAGCTCAGGAAATTGGCGATGAAACATCACAGCTCTCTAGGCCAGAGAGAAGTGAGCCCAGTATTTAAGAGTCTTATCATTAATGAGATAATCAATATGATGCTGCTAAAACTTTAGAGGTCTTTTAGGCTTAGAATTAAGCTGCTATCTCTTTAAATTCAATGCTAATAGACAGTGAGACCTAACAGTAGCAGGAGATTTATGGAGTAGCCTTGCTATAGACGTGTAATTAAGAATAGGCTTGAGTTGATCATTAAATTCATCACATCCATAACGCAACTTAAACAATAAATCTATATACTCACTGTCATAAACTGACCCCAAACCTCTCATATACTCATTTAAATTATTAATATTTAAACATTAAATCTGTACATAAACTCTATTAAAACCCTAATAAAGCATGCATTAACAGTAGACTTTATCAATCAAAAACTCAATCAAACTACTGATGGTTTTTGGGGTTTTGACTGTAAGGTACGTTGCATACTGTCGTTATTCTAAGTTGTTCATTACTCTTCCTTGTTTCTTTTGTCTTATGAACAGAAAGATTATCAACAAACAGTATAATCTCTTATTAAGTGTACTTCTCTCTCAGCTGCTCTAAGAACTTGATATACTGCTCTGACTTAATTGAGCGAGGATGAATAACATAAATTTCCAAACCAGCATCTTCGCTAATACCTCCAAGAATAGCCATTGTTTATGCCTTGACTTTCTAGTCATATACTACTATATTACTATGCCTCTTGTATCAAGACTTCTAGATAAAAGTGATGAAGGTAAACACAGCCTCGTCAGCATGAATAAACTTAATATTGCTCTATTAGGGTCTCTGCATTTAATTATAAATATAATTTAAGTTATTGTTGGAAAATGACAGAGTGAAATCAATTACTCTCTTGATACGATTTACACCTTTTTAAGAGATATCATCTCTTTTATAAATGATTGCAACAGTCTATACAGAGATCTTCAATTCAGGGAACTGGAGGTGAAATAATAGCTCGTTAATCGAGAGAGAAGTGAGCCCAATACTTCAAAGTTTTCTCATTAATAAGATAGTTAATATGCTTCTATAGAAACTTTGACTACTTCTGAGGCTTAGAATTCAGCTACTATTGCTTTAGTTACTCAGCTATAAGGCAGTAGGAGTGAATAGTTGATGGACTTCACTTTAAGAGTAGTGCAATTGACTTATTCACTGTGTGTATATATCACATCCATAACGCAGTTTAAACACTAAATTTATTTACTCTTCATCATTAATAGACCCCAAAAGCTTGTAATTTTTGTCTCTCATTTAATTAATAACCCCAATCCCTAACAAATTCCCTATAAATCAAAGGACTTATAAACCTCATTAAGGGATTTTGGGGTTTTGAGTACACCTCTCTTTAACAGAATGAGTCAAGCAAGTATATACTTAAATGACCAAGTTCCTCCACTTATTGATGGTAATCGTTATCTGAACCATAACAAAAAGAATTTGACTTCTTGTAATTTTCTATTATCAAATGCTGGACTCAAAACAACACCTAGAACTCAATATTAGGAAACTTGGGGATATAGTTTACTAGTGTTTTTAATGATAAAAAAATAGTTAAGCTTTCATGAAATGTAAAATTTGTTTAAATGTTCTTAAATAGCAGTTTCTTAATTCCAGTGCTTTCTTTTATGTAATAATTCCACAATTTTAGTATGAGTCTTATTGAATAAGTTTGTTTATCTCAAAATAATTATAAAATTTTTATTCATTTTTATTCCTACTTTGTTGTCTAATTGACATATATTGCCAATTAAAGTTATTCTTACTATTTCCATTACTAAATACTGCTTAAAATTTATTATGGACGAATTAACAACTACTTTCTTAAAAATGATTTTGATAAATTAAAATATTTTTATGTAAAATTCTAGATAAGTTTTAAGCCAAGAAATTTCGCTCCCTGAAACTTTCTTCTAAAACAATGGTCAAAAGATAAGATCAAACCTCTCGAGTTAATTGGATAAGCCATAAGAGAACGATGATATACATTTGAATGGTGATTATAATAGATAATAGACTGTGGATAAAAAGGGAAATGCTTATGATAATAATTATTAAACAGTGGTGCATGAGCAAGTTATTGAAGAAGACTAAGAAACAATTAATTAAGATGAAAACTATCAAAATGATGCTTAGTCAGTTATTGATAATTTACAAGATACAAATAATCTTACCTAACCATTAAATATTGTCAATTCATAATTAATAGGAAAGGTGATATGATTTTTGTTTAAGTTTCCAAATAAATTTATATATCCACAATAATGATGATGAAAATATCACAGTATATTTTGATGACAAAAGTAAAATAGATGGACATGACAATCAATCAATGATAGAGGTGAAGAGTAGGAAGCATTAGAGATATAATGGCAAATTTGATGAAATTATGTCAAATCATAGTAAATTTAAGGCAAATAGGTCAAGAATGCAACATCAGAATTAAGTCCAGACTCAAAATGATGCTTAAAGCTAGTCATCTCAGCCTGTCAAATTGTCAAGATTCAACTTAAAGTAAAAATAAATATTTAATGGAAAAATAATAATTAAAAAAATAAAAATACTTTTATAAATAAATTATGTTTTGTTTTACAATTATTAATTAGTAAAAATGTATTTCGTATTTTATAGTTAATTAATAATTGAACCAATATTTATTAATATAGGTTTAGAGAAGATGAACCAAACTTTAACATCAACTAAATCATATCATTCATTTTTATTATTATATTGATCGATATCAATATTAGCTAATATTAATTTGATTAGAGAGTTATGAGCGAGACAGCTTCAACAATCTCATCAAAATAAGTGCAGGAAAAAGTAATGAGATTTACGAATAAATTAATACCACCTTCACTTGCACAGGAAGATCTTCAACTCAATACTCTATAGTTTGATGCATTGAAGAGATTTATCAAGCAATTGGAGCAAGAAGCAATTGATGTCAAGAGAGTTGCCAAAGAAGCAAGGCTCCAAAATAAAGATTCAATAATTATTCATTTTGTAGTAGTTGTCAATCGCTTAAGGCAAGGGAAATTAAAAAATAGATCAAAATTTAATTAGAGACCATTTTATCAATAATAAACACATTTAAAATTTGCATATTAAGCCATAATGAATATGGGCCATAAATTAATTAAAAATTGCATTAGATTTTGAGGTATAATAACCTACTCTTATCTTTCTTAAGTTGGTGGAGTACTGCTAACTACTAAGTTTCAGTGATAGAATCAATCATAATTTATAATAGGAAATTGGTCAATTAAAATTAATAATTAAAAATCAAAATGGAAAACTTGTTTGACGAAGATGTAGCAAGATTACATTCACAATAATTTTGTAAGTTACATTTTAAATATCTGAATTTATTTTAATACTCTTTCAGCAATACTACCTAGACTTTGGGACAAGACGAGGCTTCAGCAAAGAACAGAAAAACAAAAATACTAAAAAACTAATTCATGCAAATGGAGATGTTTATGAAGGTGAGTGGAAAGATGACAATGCTGTTCTGTTTTTTACATTTCTGTTTAAGTTAATCCTAATACTTAATTATCTAATTAATTTTCATTTTAAATTAAAGTCTTCCTCTTATTTTTCATAAATAGTTGTAGTTGCTCTCAAGCAGAAATAGATTTCTGACTGAATGACTTAAAGTCAATATGTAGTTGCCTCCGTCTTAGATAGTCTTCAGGACCAGAGTTCACACCACTATCATTTATGCATCTTTGTCGCCCACTTTCTATATTAGCAATAAATAAAAATTTAATTATTCATTTTATTAGAATAAAAATACTTCTTACTGCAATTTGTTATATACTTAGATTACGATAAGAGAGTGGATGAAGAGGAGAAACACAATTTAACCATTCAAAAGACCTTCAGGAAAAATATTCTTCAACAAATCAAGTAAAACTCAATTCAGAATCTTACTCATAAAGAACTAGAACTATCTAAACCACATATCGAAGGCAACGAAGGTTATCCACCTAGACCGGAACCAACTAGAGATGAAGCAAAGTTTGCAAAGAGGCAATTGCAATAAATTAACAAGATAAATTTAGAGTAGTAAATCAAAGACAAGGATCTCTTGAATAAGACCATGGGATCATTCAATCGTACTCAGTAATTAAAAGAACTATTTGAAACATAGAAATTACAAAACTAGGAAGCAATGCAAACCAAAGCAAAATCTTAGAGTAGGAAGCAAGATTTAGATGAAATCTGGTAGAAAACTCTAAAGATCCAAGAGCTAAAAAGTAAACTACAGAAAGAACTAGGAGTGTCATTCAATGATGATAAAATTAAATCTATGATCAAGTATAACTATGGAGGAGTTTTACTGTCTCCTAAAGATAAATCCAAAGTTATGAATTTTGATTAGTAAAATGTAGACACTCTTTCGTTAACAAGCACATCAATAAACTTAAATAACTTGAAGGTAAATTATATGAATAAGAAGCCAAATATGACCACAGCTGGATCATTAATGAGTAGTCAATATATTAAAACAAATGTTTTAGAGTAAGAGAACAACCCTAGGTACTCATCAGTGTAAAAGTAAAGAAACTTGATGGATAAGATTCATGAATTACCTTAAAATTAGAATGCACATAGTTTACAGAGAATTCAATAAAAGATTAATGATTAAAGAAGTTAGCAATAAAATTAGCAAATTTAATTGAGAAGAAAAAGTGGTTCATAGATTGAAGACAATTAGCAAAATCATAAAATCAATAAGAAATCATAATAAAAAACTTAAAGAAATAAAGACGAAATATATCCCTGGGAAAATAGGCAATCATCTAAGGAATAAGCTAGAGTAATTATAAACAAAACAAGTGCTATTTTGTTATGAAATTAAATTGTTTTATATTAATCATACTCACTATCAATTCATCCTAATTGTAATTTAATATTTAGCACTATCTTTGCAATTCTAACTCTTTCATCCTTACTTAATTCATTAATTTTTGTCTGAACATTTTAATTGATTTGCTTGATATACTTATCATCTATATATTTCTTAATGTTCATGAGTATATCCACATCTTTCAAATATTCTTGGTATTGCTTCTCCAATACTTAATCCCTCAATTCTAATATCATCTCTTGTACCTTTTCTGTTGTCTTGTATTATAGTTATTTGTAAACATCTTTCCACACTTTCATCCTCTCTTGTTTTTACTTACGAATATGAGTTGGAGATTACTTTAGATCATTGAAGCTGTTAAATTTATGTTTATTAGGGGAAATAGAGACAGATTCTTATTTCCTAGGAGAAGGCAATACAATCACGCTACTTTTGTTTAATTGATGATGTGATAGTTTATCAAGAAGAGTTTAATTTTACTTTCGTTACAAAGTGTTGATATTTAAATCTATTATAAAGTTCTTCTAATCTAAACCTTAGAATTTTCTCAAGTATTCTTTATGAGCCATCAAATCGTTGTTTTAGAAAGAATTTTACTCATATATTAAACTCTAAGGTTGAGGTGTTTAATTTCTAAGATAATCTGTTTTAACAAGATCTTATTGCTCATAGTCATTATTTTAGACAACTAGTTTTAGCTGATATGGGCTTTCTCTGAATGAAGAATTTTGAGATTGCTTATTCTAATCTTATTTTAGTTTAAGAAAGTTCTTCACTCTATTAAATTTATCTGAGAATTTTCTATCACTCTTAATTGCGAAGATCCCTTTAATAAAATAAATCATTCAATATATAAATCTATTTATCCTTTGTCTTAGCTTTTATCATCTTTATAGACTGTTTAATTTATCTTTCTTATATCCTCGAATTATTCCAACTTATTGGTGGATGGTCTTTAAATTAATCCTAGACTTTGGTTTAAATCTTATTATCCTTGATATTAAAATTCCTCTTTGATCTTGATATTTCTAGTGAACTTAAAGTCCCTCTTAACTTTTGATAGAAGACTTTTAAAGTTTTATATTTATCTTGTAGCTTTTTACTCTTACTTTGGCAAACCCATGCTTGTCTTTCGTTATGTGAAGAAATTTACAGCAGTTTAATTATGCAATTCCTTAACTTTTTTATTTTAGGTTTACTATGGTATGTGCTGCAGCCTACTTAATTGAAACATAAATTCATATTTGGAGTTTGACTTTATTTCATTGAGATCTTTCAGTTCTTATTAACGCTGTCTTCTTTGAATTTCTTCTGGAGGTAGTCCCTACATTATAACTTTCTATCCCTTGTGATATATAAAGAATTAATCACTATTGCATTCTATAACAAATGTAAAATCAATACTAAAAAAGAAGATAAATTAAATGATGTTTGAATATTTGATGACCACTTTCATCAACAAGCATCTCATTAAGTTCATAGAAGTCAGAGTATGAAGTCCTTCGACTATCTCCAAAATCATAAGATCTGTTCAGATTATTTTTATCACTTTTAGGATCATATTCTAAATCTAAAATTAATTCTCCATTATCTCCAGTTCTCTGTGATTCTTTATATTTCTGTAATCGAGAAGAAAAGAGACTTTATGAGCGAAATTCACCATTACCACTTTGATTTTTGAATCCTGAATATGAGGTTTTACACATAAAATTATTTGTTTATCCTTGATTTAGTAACTTTTTGGATGAATTATAATTATTAGTTGCCTATTTTTTTAAAAGCTATTTCCTAGAATTTTAAGTTAAAGACTTGTCTAAATTAGTAGTATTCTATTCATTTTATGTACCTTCGAATGCCGATATTTATTTTATTAGTGATTTTACATTTACAGTTTTATTTATACTAACTTTACTTGTTTTGTTAGCAGAATTTACTTCAAATGTGGGGAAATAGATATCACTGTGCTGATTATTTCTACTTGACGTATTACTTGGTTTGCTCAGATAACTAAGATTTATTTTACTTCTCATTGTATTTTACTTATTATTATGATCTTGACTTGAATTTTAATTTTTCGAGTTCATTGATATCTCAAAAGAATGAGCAGTGGAGGCCATGTTCATTGTGACTTTATCCTTACTTTAATATTAAATATTATTCTTAGACTAATCTTTGCTATTTTATTTGTCATTTAGATGTTCCTTATTGGTTTTATTTGAGGTGTAACTGACAATTGGATCTAGTGGTCATTTTTAAATTGATCCTGAGTTATTATACAATTTGCTATCTATAATTAAGAGTTTGTAAGGAGTGTAGTCTGTATAGGTGGAAAGTGGAGAGATATATCTTTTACCAGATTCCTCAAGACTCAGTTTCTTCAATAACACCTAAGAATAAATGTTTTGATAATCCGATGATTTTTTTCACCCCGAGCCCCCTCCCCCCATACCTAAACCGACCCCCCTCCCCCACCTCCATAATATTTACTATTTTTTAAAAATTAATTTCTTGTCCTTTGGACTGATGATAAATGTAATCCAATTATTTTTATAGGATTTACTTCGTCCGTATTTTTTCTAATAGAAGTTTCTATAGGAAAATGTTATTTTATCAGAGGAACTTGTATATATTTTGTAGCTTTATGTTTGCTTAATAAACAACTTTTTTTTTTATAAAAATATGATAACTTCAATCTTGAATGCCATTTTAATCTTTATTTAATTTAAAAAGTATTTAGTTAAGACTAAAATGGCATTCAAGATTGAAGTTATCATATTTTTATAAAAAAAGTTGTTTATTAAGCAAACATAAAGCTACAAAATATATACAAGTTCCTCTGATAAACCTCTTCATATGGATGCTCGTTAGAGATTCAAATTTTAAGTAAATTATACTAAATTGACTATGTACAATCCAAATGGTATTTCTGCATTAGACCAATTCATCTTAAATTTTTTCGTTATCCATTTTATTTTCTACGGAATTTCAATTGTGCTCATCTTTTGATTATCCTTGATAATTGCTTTGATAAAATAAAAATCTATTTTCAGACTATTTAGAATTTTGTAAGTATTCTTTTCATAGCTTGATTAGATATTCATTAAGTTTATCTTATATTTATACCTAAGAGTAAAAAACATGATGTTTAAAATTAGTTTCTATTATAAGTTAATATGAAAAGTCTAACAAACTCTAACAATGTCTTACAAAATCTAACAATTTTATTTGTTAAACTAATTTTATATTATAATCAGTAATAAAAATCACTTATAATATAATTAATTAAAACTCTAACAAATAGTAACATTTTACTAGTAAAAATCAACTTTAATTGACCTAATGTTTAAGTACTTTATAGAATTACTAATGTTATATAAAGCTGTATTTAAAGAATTTTAGGGACTTTTATAAGCCAAATCATCCTATTTAGAATTTTTTATTATAAGTCTATGCAATCGTATATTTCTTTATCTAGTAACAATACTTACATTTATCAGAATATTTTTAGACGGGATTTCATCACCAGTAGGTGTTGATATTTTCCCGTTTAAATAATATACAAGTTTTACTCAAAGTTTTTCACTAAACTTTATATGACAAATTAAGAGATGAAGTAAACTTATTTTAATTTTGAAAATAAATCTTACATAGTTTACTTTAGAGATAGATTAACTTACAAATATATTGACAATAAAATGATCTTAAAACTACAATAATGGGATAGAAATAGTTGATTGTAAATTTTTTTACTGAAAAAATAAATTTAGTAGTTTTACTTCATTAGACTGAAGTTATTTCATTTTTGTCTCAATTTAATATTTTATATAGTAATTTAATTTGATCAAAATTAATTTCTTTAACTATAAAATTTTTTTTCTCAAATTGTCAACAATAAGTTGATGATAGTAAAGGAAATCAATTTTTCAATAAAATTATTTATGTTTTTGCATTATATTAATAAAATTAGACTTTTAAGATAAAACTGTAAATTAAAGAAATGAACTAGTAAATAGTTATAAATCATAGGATAAATATCCTTTAAAATTCATATTTCAATATAAACTAAAATTATTTTTTTTAGAAATCCTTCAATAATTAATTGATTCCAAAATACCTAGTTAGATTTTGTGCAATGCAATATAAATTAATTTATTCTAAGTAAAAAGAATTTTTCTAAAAATTGTAGAATTCTTAATGTATTTTAGAACTTTTACATAGAATTAGTTTCATATAGGTTGGAAATACTATCAATATTTTACATAGTTAAATAAGTTTGAATTTTTAATTTTCAAATAATAATCATCTTAAATATAATAGTTTATATCGATTTTATAATTGAATAGTAAGTTTGAGTTTTAGACATAAAAATATAGCTTAAAATGGGATAAACATATTGGTCTGAAAATTATTTTGTTTGAGTTTGTTAGAGTTTTTTTTAAGAAAAGGATTTAAATATCTTTATTCAAAGTATCATTATACTAAATAAATTTGAACTAACTTACCTCTTATTTATATATGTTATATATCTTCACAGAATCAATATATCTGTTTTTATCATGAAAAAAATAAGATAGAAAATATTTAATTTTCTAAGTAATTTTTCTTTGTAAATATTAGAAAAAGATGTTAAATTGTCTATAGATTTTCAAAATTATTAATTAATCATAGTACTTAATGATACCTTTAATAGATTGTTAGAATTGATAGTCATTTATAATCTATTCAAAATAATATAAAATTAACTTTTAATTGATTATTAATATGCTTGATTGATCTCCGATTTTAACTCAATGGGGTTTTGGGGTTTAAAATAACATTTTCCTATAGAAACTTCTATTAGAAAAAATACGGACGAAGTAAATCCTATAAAAATAATTGGATTACATTTATCATCAGTCCAAAGGACAAGAAATTAATTTAAAAAAATAGTAAATATTATGGAGGTGGGGGGATGGGGTCGGTTTAGGTATGGGGGGAGGGGGCTCGGGGTGAACAATTAATCCATTAACTTAATATATTTTTATTAAACTTAAAATATTATAAATAAAAGAAGTCTAAAAATGCATCACGAATTAAATCAGGAATAATATAAATTAAAATAATTTTATTTTAATAAACTTTTTCAATGGATAGTTTGCCTAATTCTTTATCCTATTTGCACCAATCCAACTAAAAGTAGCATAAGTCTCAAAAATCAAAGAGATCAAACAGAAACAAATATAGATTATAAAATGAATCTGATTCATTCTAATAAAATTAAACAAATGATTCATAAAAACCATAATCAAAAGTAGTAGTAGTTTAAGTAGGTCTGCCGCCCCTAGTGAAGAGATAGTCCTATATTTTACAGTAGCAGAAATTGCAGCTTCAACTTAAAAATAAAAACATACAAGAAAATATGAAAAATTTAGATAACAATATTATCAAGCAGATCATTATTGACAGCAGTGATTTCTTTATTAACAAAGAACAGAGATCGTTTCATTGAGAAACAAACTCAGATACAATCTATGAGTAAACTAGATAAACTTAAGAAGACACTACATAATCAATAAATTTAATTGATAGAAACAATCTGCTAGCCAATATTTCAACCCCCACTCATCCAAGTTCCTAGCCTAAAATTAAAGCAGGTTTTCATTCTCACAAAAACTCATTAACTTCTAATAACAAAGAATCCTCATTTAAATTGAGAATTTAAAAAACATCTTAACAATCAATAACATCTGAAACTGATAACAACAGTAAAATTAGGTTAATATAGGGATCAATGATAAGCTAATACAACAATAGTAAAACTAAGGATAAGTACAAGGCATCGTTATTTGGCAAGCAGAGAAAAGTAGAAAGTGATAAGGAGAGAAAACTATAGAGTTATATCGAGAATGAAAAAATTAAGAGATAAATTAAAATCTTAGATAGTAGTTCAGATAGCTCAGTAGACTCATTTGTGGATTAATCCTCTATGTCAAACATTAAGATAAATATTCATAATCAAAATTCACCAGCAAAAAATTCAATTAAACCTTTAGAAGGATAGTAGAATTTCTTGTCTGCTTTAAAATAAGTCAGATTTAATCGAGATAATGCTTTAAGCCACAGAAATCAAAATACTAGTTAAGCTTAAATAACTCAAAATCCTGTTGCAAAAGAATAATAAATGCCTGTTTTGTAATCTTCGACTAAATTTATATAGCCTTTGACACCAATTTTGAAGAAGTTATAAAATTCAAACATAAAACAAATAATTAGAAAGGGAGAGTCAAGCTTGACATTAAGCGATAAAATAGGGTAATAGAACGTTATAAAGAGAAGAAAGATAAAGAAAGTTGTTAACTATGTTTAACCTACCAAGTCAAGTCTAATGATTAAAGTAATTAATGATTTGTCAAAGAACTTGTCCCAAGATCAAATTAATTTCAGGAGGAAGTTAGTTGATAATTTAGAGAATAGTAGACCAGAATTAAGGGATATTAAAGATTTTCAACATAAAACTATTAAATCCAAAGATAACCTAAAGAAATATTAGATAAACACTAATATTTCTAATATGAAAATCTCCCCTTTGAAACGCATAAGCATGAAAAGAAACAATCTAGACTAGATAAGGGATATCTCAAATAAGAGATTGACTCTAGCAATTTAGAATAGCAATTATCATACAAACAGTTTAAGCTAGAGTGTGGAGTCAATGCGATTTCAGAGTAAGAAAAACACAAATAGAATTAATGAAAACTAATTATCAACAAATACTCTTAAAATTAAAGAGTAGCAAATATCAAATAGAAAGAACAAATCATCAAAGGAATAAGAACTATTAAAAAACAATTTTAAGTATTATTAAATATTTTTAATTTAAAAATTCGATTAAGAACTAGTGATTAATGATGATGATTTTCGATAGAGTACTCAGTAAGCAGTAAGTCTTATTAAACATACGGCTCTTGGTTTCAGTAAATTTAACTTTGAGAAAGTAGCAAGTGCAACTTCAAGCAGTAGAAACTACAGTCTAAGAGAAAGTGAAAAGATTGAAGACCCATTTCATTTCTACCAGACAAGATATATTAAATTTTAAGTTATTAATGAATTGGATTTAAATAAGAAAGGAGAATGACTTAGAAGTTGGCTATAAAGTAGTTTTTTATGCAAGGCCTATTAAGTTAAAGACTAAGTTTAAACCATCCACAGCTTACAAATTCAGACAGATATTTTCAACTTATTGATTATAATTATATTTCATTAGACATTATCAAAGGCGATAAAGTAGCAGTGATGAAATAAATGCTAAATAATTATTCAACTTAATATTTATTATAGTTTGATGTTAAATTGTCTATCCAACGAGTTCTCTTTTATATTTTAATTTATTATAGGAGGTAAAAGCTAGCTCTAATTCAAGTTGTTAGTTATTTCAGATCCGAGTATATCCAATAAATTCTTCCTTTAAGGCGATAACTATTTGATTTAAGTTAGTTTTTTATTGTTTGTTAAGTCCTAATCATGTTAATTCGCAAGTTTTGAAGTAAGATAATTTCTTTGTTTTAGTTCACTATAAAAAGTGGGTTTGGTTTCGACTGTTGTCCTGTTTGTCTTTTGAATTGACGGGCTTTCTAAGATCTATTGTCTCATAGTGAGTGGTGAGTTATTGTTCAAAGAATTTTCCCATAAAACCTTTTAATTGTAATTTTAAGTTACACAAGCAACTCCAGCTGCTCTTGAATTATTAAGTGTATCTTTGTTCAGTCTTAAAAGTAGTTTATGAAAGACTTTAGATTAGTTTGCTTCAATTTACTTTAAATCATACTAGGATTATATCAAGAGTTAAGATCCTTTTGCTGGTGATTGCTTTTTATTATTGCTTTCAATATAAGTTGAAGTACTCATTTCAGATTTATTTTAGTTTTACTTAAATTGCTATTAAACTAAATCTATCCTGTGAAGATTTGTCTTGCAATTGGAATTTATCATCTTTAATGAATGCTGCTAAGAATTGTATATATTGTGGTTTACTATTTTAGGTTGACTAATGTTTCTTGAATTTTATGCTGTGATAAGATTGTAATCGTCTGTGGTTGAAGGTGACTAATTGAATTTGGATTACTACTCCAAAAGTCTTATTAAGTTTCTCTTATTAATCTTTTTCTGAGAATCTGTGAAAGATCCACCTTCTAGTTTATCTTTTATTATCAGATTCATAGCATCTACTGTCTCTCTAGGGGAATCAAATCTTAACTTTATTAAACCTTAGTTTAAGTTTAGCTAAGTGAAGTTTTGCTTAGAGTATTCTAGGTTGTTAATCTGAACTCTTCTTTAGCTCTGGTTTAACATGGAGTGTTAAGATAATTAGTGATTTTAAGCGCCATCTTTACTACTTTGATAATTATCTGAAATAGATTTAGATTTCCTTTTGTATAAGAAAGATTAAAAACCTGGAGAGTAACTCATTTCAAAATCATGTTTCATTTATTTTTCTTTATTGTCATATAATGTTGAATTGTTCAAGATTGAGTGATTTTTGAAGTTGCCTCTATGAGTGGTAAATATAAGTTTTCTCTAAATAAAGTTGTTCTGAGCCATATTCTATAATTGTTTTCTTTTTAAAACATCCTCTTGAACTTTCTTACTATAGTCATTAAGTGTGAAGCTTTTATTTATGTTTGCTTGATCTATATATGGCTAGAATTCTTGCAATTTAATAGGTACATTTTCAAAGTCTAAATTGGTTGTAAATTTTGTATTGCTTAAATTATTAAAAGATTGCTAATTAATTTCATTGATATTTTTTGGCATGAGTTTTATGTATGATATGTCTTTTTAGCTTAATTTGGATAATTTTGACAAAGAATTTGAATTGCTTTCTGTTTGCATGTCCATGTCAGTCATTTGCTTTGCCAGTTTTTAAGTCTGTTGTCTTTAAGTAATAATGACTTGCATAGTAGGTGAGGCTGATATGTAGTCAATTTTGTTGAAAATGGGGTTCAACAGATTCGGTGATTAAACTTCCGAGGCACTTTCGTTTCGAGTAAGCATATCCATTATACAATTTTATTTCGATTAATTACCTATAAATACATAATCATCAATACTGGTCGCAATTTGATTATTTTGTTTAATAAAAAGATTACAATAATTATTAGATATTTTAAATAAACAATTATAAAATGGAAATATTAGAAACAGGAAACTAAAGTAGATTTATATAACATAAAGCAAATGTATGATAATATTTTGCCTCAGAGAATATTTATTTATTTTTAATTACTCTCACTTTTTATCAATTTAATATACATTATTTAGAATTAAATGTAATAAATTAAATTGAATAATTAGAGCATGATTATATAAAATTCTATTCTTTTATATTTTATTAGATTTTTCATGGGTTTAGGACTTCGACCATCCCTGATTTTGTGTTTAAGGTTATTTTGCTGGGAGATGCAGAAGTTGGAAAGACCAGTATAGTTCACAGATTAGTAGTAAGCATAAAAACGCATAATTAATTGTGTTTTAGGACTAATTCTTCAGTTTGGAGCATCAACCCACTCTTGGCTTTGACTTCGTAAGAAAATTTAATTTATCAATAATGATATAGAGTTTCAAAAAGTTATAAATAGATGGAAGGATAGTCACACTATAAATTGTAACTATCTATATGTTCTTAATTTAATATAGTTTGATACAGCTGGTCAAGATAAATATAATTCTTTGGTGTCCAGTTATTTCAAGTAAGATAATAAATATATTTACATAATTTGAGAGAGGTGCTTAAGGCTTTGTGTGTGTATTTGATTTTTCAAAGAGATCAACTTTTGAAAATATTGGCAAATGGATTAGACAGATACAAGACAGCTCCACAGTTGAGATGCCAACAGTTTTAGTTCTTGGGAATAAGAGAGACCTTGAGTTGAGAGAAGTCACAAATCAAGAAATACAAGAATTTTAAACTTAGTTCAGAGATGTGATATACTATGAGACAAGTGCATGAAATGGATATAATAATCTAAAGCAGTTTACAATTATTTTTACAAACATTAACTATATCATGTAAACGAATCATTCAAGACACTAAGCTAGAAACTAATAGAGAAAGGGATTTAAGCTAAAGTATCTGGATTTAAAATAATTGCAGATTCAAGGAGGACGCAGGAATTGAATGATTTTAATTCATAACCCCCAAATTGTTGCGGAAATTCAACCAATAATAGTTGTTGTTCATCATGAAAATATTACAATATATCTATAAAGATAGATTTAAAATAAATCGTAT
Organism: Oxytricha trifallax; assembly: GCA_000711775.1. Taxonomy (NCBI): domain Eukaryota; phylum Ciliophora; class Spirotrichea; order Sporadotrichida; family Oxytrichidae; genus Oxytricha; species Oxytricha trifallax. The sequence continues at coordinate 9,352 of ARYC01001252.1, read as the reverse complement.
AATTACATTAATATTATATTTAATTTTAAACTATATCCTTATAAATGTAATTACTTACTTTTAAGCTTATTATATGAATGATTTACTTAGGAAATTAATTATTTAATGTGTAATTCACTATTCTATTTGCAGTTACTAATGCTGCTCTTGCTACTTTTGTTTATCATTAAACTTCTTTTCTCTCTTTTTGCTCATTGGTAAATTTTTGCCTTCAGCTGCTCTTCTTATAATTGACGAATCTTATTTTTCTTTTCTTCTCATAGTTATCGCACCTAGCATTTAATTCCAAGAAACTTATTCGTTTTAAGTAAGTAATTCTCTATTGACTATTTAAATGCCTTAACTTTGTAAGATTTGCTGTGATGATAAGAATGTTTACTCATAGTACTTTAGCATTATTTCTATAAATATTAATCAAGTATAATCAAAATGTGGAGACTGTTATAAAAGAATCAAAAATGAAAATAATTAGGATTATGATCTTTACTAAATATATCAGCTAAAATCAAACTGTAGCTTATTTGAAAAAACATTAAGTGCTTATTTATTTTATTTTAATTAATTAATCAACTATGTAAAAATGGAGTTTTCTTTTTTTTCAACTTTTCTGATTCATTTGTATTTTAGGGCTTGTCTGTTCATATCGATGGAGTACTTTACATTGAGATTTTTTCTTGTGTGTTTTTTGTCAAAAAATATTAGATATCTTCAGGGTATCTTCCTTGAGCTATCTTCAGGATATCTTCCTAAGAAAAAATTAAAAATTTCAAATTTTACAGTAGCAATAGCAGTAGTAGCAACAGCAATAGTAATAACAGTAGAATCAACAATAGTAACAATAAAATCAAGAATAATTACTGCTCGGGATTTTTCTAAAAAAATCAATTTTTCTAAATTCAAGTTTTGTGAACTATTGATAATGAAGATGATGATGATTTCGATGAAAATGAATGCTAAATTTTCAAATTAAATTTTCTGAAATTCTCTAAAATTTCAGGTGAACAGTAATTATTCTTGATTTTATTGTTACTATTGTTGATTCTACTGTTATTACTATTACTATTGCTGTTGCTACTACTACTATTGCTACTGTAAAATTTGAAATTTTTTAATATTTTTTTAGGAAGATATCCTGAAGATAGCTCAAGGAAGATACCCTGAAGATATCTAAATTTTTTGACAAAAAACACACAAGAAACAGTCTTAATGTAAAGTACTCCATCGATATGAACAGACAAGCCCTAAAATACAAATGAATCAGAAAAGTTGAAAAAAAAGAAAATTCCATTTTTACATAGTTGATTAATTAATTAAAATAAAATAAATAAGCACTTAATGTTTTTTCAAATAAGCTACAGTTTGATTTTAGCTGATATATTTAGTAAAGATCATAATCCTAATTATTTTCATTTTTGATTCTTTTATAACAGTCTCCACATTTTGATTATACTTGATTAATATATTAATTTAATAGAAATTAATATTTTAATGATTCTATTTCATTGAGACTCATATCAATAGCATTCTCTTCATACTGCTTTCTAAATACATTATAAGTCTCTACATTTGCGAAAACTGGGTTGCTCCATTCGATATCATCGAAGCCACATTCATTCAAAATCAACCCAAATTCAGATGCAATATTGTAATTTGGTCTCTCTGGTAACTTCTCAATATCATATAACAAATCAATAACAGATTCATCCTCCTCACCTCTTCCTATCATAAAAAGCACAGCCATCATACATCTGACTTGATGCCATAAGAAAGCACTTCCTCTGATAACAACATGCCAAATTGATAATTTTTCATTTTGTACATTTATATGTTACTGTACAATATCAAATCTGTAAATACGTCTCATGAAATTTTAATCATCTTCGTCATCTTCTAGTTTGACGCTTTCGTCTTTCTTACAGAAATTCCTGAAATCATGGATACCTAAATACTTTCTTGCAGCTTGTTTCATCTTCTCAATGTTCATGTTTTATTACACAAAGAAATATTTGTACTCTCTGTAAATGCAAGAAAACCTGGAATCAAAATGTGCTGGCACTTCAGAGAAAGAAATCATTCTAATATCAGCTGGAAGGCAATGATTTAACACTTAACAGTAGTTATTTATAGGATTTATAATTAAGGTATAAAATATTTAACTCATTAAGTTATTCAAATTTACTACTTCGATTGAAATATATTTATATTCAATAGTATTTTTATCACATTTGCAATTTTTTAGTTTAATTTTATTTTCCATAGTTAACTATAATATTTTTATTTATCCCCTAGTTATCATCTTTAAGTTTTCTGACATAGAGTGATAATACATTCCCAAGCGCTGATACCCCTTTGTCAGTCCTGCCACACCTTGTATATTAACTCTTGAAAATAGGAATATCTGGTTGCACTAGGCAAGCTCTCTTCAAAGCAGCAAATATTCTGCCTTCAATAGTTTCATCAGTATTTGTTTAAATTGCCAGTCCTTTGTAATCTTTCCCAAGGTAGCTAAACTTAAATGCAATTTTCACTTATTTGTGCTTTGAAAAGTCAAAAGATCTCTAGTTGAATATTTTATGGTGGGATTTAGGAGGGATCAACTTTTGTTTGTTTTCAATTATCAGGTTAATCAGATCTTCTTTAAAATATTTTAAACTCAATAATAAATAATTCTTTGTTGAATTTTGATAAGTGATCAAGAGTCAAAGATTTCTCAGTCAAATTAATTTTAGAGTAATGAAAATTAACAAAATAATTATACAAGTATTCGTTTATAAATAATAGTATCTAGATAAGTATTGTATAAAAATAATGAAAATTGCTATTGTTCTAATCATTTTCCAGTTACTCTGCAACTTCTTTGTCATTTGCTAATGAATTTTGATTTTATTCTAATTAATTAGATTAATTAGAAATATGTAGATGATTATCTTATGTCGATTCCATTGCAATATTACTATATAATTAACTCACTAAATAATACAATTTATATTTTTTCTATTCAATCATATTCTACATTTAAATCAAATATTTGTGTAAATTAGCAAATATGTAGTGATAATTAATTTGAATTTTGCAATTATGAATTAAGTGAAATACTTAAATATAAAGCAAAAATGAGTTGTCAAATAAATCCGCAAATATACAAATATTAAAATATTATTACATTATTACCAAAGATATTCAGACAGATTATAACAATACAAGTTTTTTTATTTCCAATAGATTCAGTTGATTGGTAATTAAAATTATCATATGTTTGGTATATTTTTATATTTATAGGTGTTATTTAAATTTTTGACCAGGGTTTATTGTGTATGGAGATAAAATTAAGTTAAAAGAATTAAGATGTTTTTATTTTGCATCTAGAACATAACGCTTTATATTTTTGTTTTACTATAAATGATATGACCATGAACATGACAACGGTGACCACGTGACCATGACTTGAAAATGAATAATTTCACTGTTAATTCGTCGAATGACGTCAAAATAGAGCAGTGACCACGACCACCCGTCAACTCACAAAATACGTGGTATCATGGTAACTGCCTAGGTGGTCCTCGTGACCATGACCGTGACCATGGTGACTATGACCATGACCACGGTGAGCACGTGACCAAAACTTGAAAATGCATGATTTCACTGTTAATTCGTCGATTGACGTCAAAATAGAGCAGTGACCATGACCACCCCTTAACTCACAAAATACGTGGTTACGTAGTCACTACCTCCGTGGTCCTCGTGACCATGACCATGACCATGTTGACCATGACCACAGTGACCACGTGACCATCACTTTAAAATGCATGATTTCACTGTTAATTCGTCGAATGTCGTCAAAATAGAGCAGTGACCACGACCACCCCTCATCTCACCAGATACGTGGTCACGTGGTCACTGTCTCCGTGGTCCTCGTGACCATGACCGTGATGATTGTGACCATGACCGTTTCCACGGTGACCACGTGACCATCACTTGAAAATGCATGATTTTACTGTTAATTCGTCGAATGACGTCTAAATAGAGCAGACTACGATCACCCTTCAACTCACCAGATACGTGGTCATGTGGTCACTAGGGTGACTGGTTCAATCAAAACCCCAAAACCCCTTAGTGAGGTTTATAAGTGCTTTGATTTGTAGGGTATAGTTGGGGTCTTATTGGGGTTAGTAGAGAAATTAGGCCAATTTTCAAAATGAGAAATAGAAATTTGCGATATTTAGGGTCTATTTATGATGAGTAGTATTTAGATTTACTGCTTAAGCTTCGGTATGGTACGAGTATTAATATAGACTAAGTCAAACCAGTGTTGAATTATACAGCCATAGCAAGACTCCTTCACAAGAGTGCCCCAATGTTAGGTATCATTGCTTGTTAGCTGTTTTACATTATAACTCAGGCTCTTGAAAACATCCTGCAAGAAATAAAAGTTCTCACAGGTCCATATTGACTATCTCTGTGACTCTAAGACATTAAAGTATTGGGCTCACTTTCCTCTTGACTAACGAGCTGTCATGTTTCATCGCAAGTTTCCAGACATGCGTATCTCTCCTTAGACTATAGCCAATATTTATAGACGAAATGGTATTACTTTCAAGACTGTCAGCAGAGTTAAGAGAGTGATTGATTTTACAGTGCCATTTTATAGTACTAATTTAAACTATATATATGATTAAATGCAGAGAGCTATTGATAATAACATCAAGTTCATACATGCAGATGAAGCTGTGTTTACGTTCAACACTTTTATTAATAAGTTATGGTACAAGAAGTATGATAACATAGAAGTTTATGACTAAAAGGTAAAGGTAGTCACTCATGCAATTTTAGCTGGTATAAGTGAAGATTCAGGCTTAGAGAGTTATGTGATTCACCCTCGCTCTATTAGGCGAGAGTAGTATATAGAGTTCCTACATAAGCTCAGAGAGAAGTATAGCAACCAAGAGATCATCCTGTTTGTTGATAACCTATCAGTTCATAAGACTAAGGAGTCTAAGAAAGCTTATGAAGAGTTAAACATAACTCCTGTATACAACGTTCCTTACAGCCCTTAATTTAATGGAATAGAATTCTACTGGAGTTAAATAAAGACTCACTACAAGAAGCTTCTGCTGTATCATCTTATGCACGACTTGCCCATCGATACAGTAGACTTGATTCAAAGCAGCTGTAAGAGAGTGAGCGTAGATAAGACAAAAATTTGTGCGAGAAAGGGAAGAATGAATGTTTATAAATAAGTTTTAGATTTAAACGAATGAATATATTCACATATTAAACTGGCCCATAAATGGGTTTGGCTTCTCCTTCTTCTCCTCTTCTTATGGCTTGCTTGGGCCCATATTTCTTCTCTTTGTGCCAGCTCCTGCATCTATGTTCATTTCATCTGGCTTTTAAACATCTTTATAAAGTCTCTTGCTCACTTCATGAATTTTTTGTGACTTTCTCTCTCTATGAACCTTAGCATGCTCTTTCATAAGATATATACCAGTGCCTGATTTTCCTACAAAGTTATATGTCAAAGCTTACTTGAAAGATAAGGATGCTTCTTAAGTTCCTCTAGCCAAGCTGAGCTTATTAGAATGCCTTGCTTCTTCTAGTCTTCAGGAGAAATAGAATATCGTTTCTTATGTGCTTCTTCAATAATTTCTCTGAGATAATCCTCTTTTATTGTACCAAGAACACCAAAGAAGAAGTTCCTCTCTGGGCGTTTATTAGAGAGTTGTTTCTTGGTAGGAAGGTAAACTACCACTTCCTCATCTTACATGGCATCCTCATAAAGATTAGTGACTGAAATCTCAGGGTAGTTCGGAATTTCTATTAGTTTAATCTCTTTATTTTTAAAAGCTTTCTTCTCCTCACAAAGTATTGCTTTCAAGAATGAAATTTTGGTAGCTTCCATCGTTGGAGGGAATAAACCAACTGTATAATATGTTAATAGTCATCTATTTATCTTTACCATGTAAAGTTAGGTATCGATAGAGATCTTCTTTACTTCTGAATCTTGAGATCATTTCTTGAGCCTCGACTCTTTTCATTTGATCATTGAGTGATTCCATCTTTGTTCCTCTTCCTATTAATGAATTTCAAATTATAATTTATAGACTTCTGGATCCTATTCTTTAAAATCTTACTATTAAATATGGGGATCTTATAGACGGTCAACACTGCAAAGATACGTGGAGAAAGTTTGCAGAAGCTGTAACAAACTGCAGAGATTGAGCTCCATTTTTATCAATTTAGTTCCATTAAATTAGTACTAAATTTGTTTAAATTTAATTAGTACTGCTACTAAATTCGTTTAATTTTAATTGGTACCAATTTAATAGTACCAAAACTTAATAAGTACCTAGTTTTTAACTAATGAAGTTTTAATGGAAAAGTTCCAATATGGTTCAAAACCTAATTAGTACCAGTACCAACCTGAATTTTATCTATGTTGGTACCAAAATTAAAAAAATTAAGCATGAAATTAGACAAATTATAGTAATAAACTAAGTATAAATATGATATCTAACTCTTCAATATCAACCATAATTGTTGCAGTGCCAACTCCTATACAGAGTAAATATAACTAGAGAGGCTATTAAAGCTTTATAATAGAAATTTGAATTTGAATTTAACATGGCGGCTAACTTAAATCGTGAAGCAGTTTCTCTTGGAGTAGGATAATCATAGCTAAACTTTGGCTAAACTAAAAAGCCTGAAATTATTTATGTTGAGAGGGAGGTAGAGCTTAGAGCTCTTGAGTTTGAAGCAGAGGTTTTTATCATAGAAATTATATAGTAGAGGGAGAACACAGATATAGGAGTTTAAACTCAAATTATTATATTGAGGAAGAAAATGAACAGATACCAGTTGAAAAAATAAAAACATTTTAATGTTAAGAGTGCTAGAATTTTTTCTCAACTGAATAAAGCTTGTAAAGGCATTTAAAAGAGATACATTCTGGAAAGCCTAAGGTGTATTTCAAGCACGATAAGGTAGATGGCAGGTATCAGTGCACAACATGCATGAAGTCATATACTCACTCAGCTAAAGTTAAAAGGCATATGCAAAAGCATCACCTTAGTGAGTTCTTGATTTAAGATGTAGATGCTCAAAAACTAGTACCAGCAAAGAGAAAATCAAATACTCTTGAGTCTCAGATAGAATAGCAGGAAAGGCTCAAGAAGCAGAAACGATTTGAAACAATGAATCAACCTGCAGGAAATATCTTTTTAGCATGTTTCTAAGAGAGAGCTATGTATATTCCTGCATTGAATGGATGATCTTAGCAGTTCCATTGAAAATTATTTGAATATAAGCGTGCCTAACAAAGTAAAGCTCATTGTGGTTGATGAGTATGCATATGAGGTTTACCCTTTCAGCTATCTAATTAAGAATGAGCAGTACTAGAATGAATTCGCTAACGAATATATGGTTCTTAGAGAAGCACAGAGAAGAGACTGCAAGAATTGCTAAAGTTAGATGGGGTTATTTTAGGCTTTGGTTTCATCGCACTTAGACTAAAGAAATTTGAAATGACTCTTAGAGACTATTTATATCATAACATATACCCAAATGATTTGAATGGTATTCTATCAGATATGATATAGGGTGTCAAAGAGTTGCATGACTTGGATATGTTCATAGAGATTTGAAGCCTGAAAATGTTATGTTGAACATATCCCTTTAGAAGTAGTTGTCATCGATTTTAATAGAGCATTACGGTAAGAAAATATAACCTTATCTAAGGTTCTTGGAACCCCTGGATACTTTCCAATCAGAGAGAAGTGGACCAATGGTTCAGTATAATGGGATGTATGGGCAGTTGCTGCTATTATATTAGAGACGATATGGAAAGTATGTCTTACTTTGGCACAAAGCATGAAAAATAATCAATTAGCTTAGCTTAGAAACATATAAAGTAGGAAGATGTAAGCGAAAATTAGAAATTTAGTAGAGATGATAATAGTAAGAGCTCCTCACTATCCTAGATAATCATTAGACGACATGCTTGAACCACTAAAGACAGCCTGATTCAAGAGATATAACAAAGACAAGCAAATTAAATTCGTTTGAGTTAAATCATCTAATAATCATTAAATTTACATTAAATTCATATTAATCCTGTTTTTCTCTACTAACCCCAATAAGACCCCAACTATACCCTACAAATCAAAGCACTTATAAACCTCACTAAGGGGTTTTGGGGTTTTGATTGGTCTTTGTTATAATGACCTTGACCTTGGTGACCATGACCACAGTGACCACGCGACAATCACTTGTAAATGCATGATTTCACAGTTAATTCGTCGAATGAAGTCAAAATAGAGCAGTGACCACGACCACCCTTCAACTTACCAGATACATGGTCACGTGGTCACTGCCTCCGTGTTCCTCGTGACCATGACCGTGAACATGGTGACCATGACCACGGTGACCACGAAACCATCACTTAAAAATGTATGATTTCACTGTTAATTCGTCGAATGAAGTCAAAATAGAGCAGTGACAACGACCACCCCTCAACTTACACGATACGTGGTCACGTGGTCAATACCTCCGTGGTCCTCCTGACAATGACCGTGACTATGACCATGACAACGGTGACCACGTGAACATCACTTGAAAATGCATGATTTCACTTTTAATTAGTCTATTGACGTCAAAATAGAGCAGCGACCACACCTCAACTCACCATATACGTGGTCACGTGGTCACTTGGTAACTGCCTCATTGGTCTTTGTTATAATGACCTTGACCTTGACCTTGGTGACCATGACATCTGTGACCACGCGACAATCACTTGAAAATGCATGATTTCACTGTTAATTCGTCGAATGACTTCAAAATAGAGCAGTGACCACGACCACCCTTCAACTTACCAGATACATGGTCACGTGGTCACTGCCTCCGTGGTCCTCGTGAGCATAACAGTAATCACTTGACAATCTCTTGAAAACGCATGATTTCACTTTTAATTCGTCGAATTACGTCATTATAGAGCAGTGACCACGACCACCCTCAACACACCAGATTTGTGGTCACGTGGTCACTACCTCCGTGGTCCTCGTGACCATGACCGTGATCATGTTGACCATGAACATGACCATGACCACGGTGACCAATTGACTACCACTAGAAAATGCATGATTTCATTGTTTATTCTTCGAATGATGTCAAAATAGAGCAGTGACCACGACCACCCTTCAACTTACCAGATACATTGTCACGTGGTCACTGCCTCCGTGGTCCTCGTGAGCATGTAAGTAATCACTTGACAATCTCTTGAAAACGCATGATTTCACTGTTAATTCGTCGAATGACGTCAAAATAGAGCAGTGACCACGACCACCCCTCAACACACCAC
>ARYC01001251.1:0-43208 GCA_000711775.1 Oxytricha trifallax | reverse complement strand
TTATTTGTAATTGAAATTTATGTAATTTATATTTCATATATTGAATATAAATGAGCTAGTTAGTCTTTTATACATTTTCATCATGTTTGAATAAAATTAACGATTATTTTTTGTATGATTACTATTAATTTTCATTGCCTAAGTCATCCCTACAATACTAATTACCAAATAGACTTTGAGCTTGTTATGTGACTTGCTGCTGATCTGGTAAGTAATTAAATAATGTATAATTCTAAGCAGGAATATCTTCATCCTAATCTTAATCTCTATTAAGTGATCTTCTATTTAGCTCTTATTGTTAAGATGCCATTTTTGCTGCAATTTAAGTACTTCTTTAATTTAATATTAAACAATAAGAAAATAGGAAGTTAAAATAGAATTAGTTCAATAAAAAAGTTGAACGTAAATATTACTTTGAAAATTAGAATTTCTAAGTATTATTCTAAATTAATATTCTTTTGTTCAATGAATTAGCTTTTTTGTTTTCTTTTGAATAATTAAAAAAGAATGAATGTTCAAAATTACAGGTTCTATTCATAATTATCAAATTATATTGTTCCTCTAAAATTAACTAAATTATATTGTCTTCATTAAATTTATTGTTTAATCATATTTTTTTAAAAATTATTCAGTAATATTATGATTAATGAATATCAAATAAAAACATAATTGCGCTTTTTATTAAATTTATTCATAATTCGCTTATTTATAACATTGTCTCTTTTACAACTTGGAAAAATCGAAAGATAATTATTGCTTCTAAAATTAATCTTGATTATTTATAAAACATTAGATAATTTAATTACAGAAAAATGATGAGTTAAATGTTGGGTAAAATGGCTTTCTAAAGCCAAATAGCAAGGTCAAAAGCTACTATAAGTGCATTCAGTATGATCAGATAACAAATGAGATATTTCTCTGTGAAAATTGGAGATAAATTCCCTTCTGCTGTAGTTGCTATTGTGAAGTATGATAAAGATGAAGGTTACTCTAATGAGATTGTGGACATTTACAAAAAAAATCAAATTTTCAAATGCAATTATTTATAGCATATGATCCCTTTGATACTTTGAAATAATTGAAATTAACGAGTATCTAGAGAAGAAAAACGTAGTACTAGTCGGATATCCAGGCTGCTTCACCCCAACTTGTCAATCTTAACAACTGCCTCAATTCTTGAAAGCTTCAGATGAATTGAAATAGTAAGGGGCAGATGAGATTCTGGCATTAAGTGTTAATGACCCCTTCGTAGTGACTGCTTTTGCAGAATACTTGGGTGCCAAAGATCGCATGAATTTTATTGCTGACGGAAATGGAGAACTAACGATGGCTCTTGGATTAGGAATGGATTTAACTGCAGTTCAACTGGGGCCAGTAAGAAGCACTAGATTCACAATGATAGTCAAAGACAATAATATATTAGAGCTTAATGATGAAGGGGGTGCTCAGTTTACAGAGAAAAGTTGTGCGGCTACTATCAAGGATCAATTGACTCCTGTTAGAATTTGAACAAAAATAAGATTTGTGATCATTAATTTTTTAATATCCCTAATTTGTGTAAAATCATTTGCTTAATAAATAATTAGACAATTTAATTTTAATGATGAATAAATAAATTACTTATTTTAATTAAGAAGCATCAATAGTAAAATCAATGCATTAAAGAAAGACAATATTCCAACTATCATTATGAGTTCCCATATTGCTCTTTCAAATACTGATATATTCCCTAATAATACCTCCATCTCCATGCTCCTATTTAAACAGCAAAGCCTTGAACATCTCATTATTTTCTATTAGGCACTCTATGTTTCCACATAACTCCTAAGCAATCATCTGCTCTTTTATGTCCTGTTCGAGCAATTTGTTTATCCTCTAAACCAATTTCTGAATTGAAGAGTCGATCAAAGCTATTCTTTGCTTGTCTTATTTATCGTCAGGGGTCATGTTTGGGATGAAAGCCTGATGCAAAAATATTAACTCAGTGAATGTATCTATCCAAGTGATAAGAATAGACTTTTTAGGGATGTAAGCTGAGAGATTTCTAGCTATTTCAGCTTATTGAGGTTGTGTCTGGAGGAGAAGAATCAAATGAATAGTCTGGAAGATAAATAGGAACAGAGAGGTGTCTTAGGACATAAGCTTTTGAGTGAAGTGTTTCATAAATCTCTCATGAGTACTATATGATTAGGTATTAAATGGGGGGATATTAACATACATTCTATGCTTAAGGATAAGAGTTAACACGAATAACTAAGAGCATTTAGTATGATCGGCAACTATTGACTTCATGTTTTCGTAAAAAGTCTCAAAGTTTTGTGTCTTGTGAGTCTATTTTTCATATTTATAGTCCAAAACCAATACACTAAGAAGACTCACTAATTCATCCTCTTATAAAATTTGCTTTTATTTTTGGCCACCTTGCATTAAGAAGTTTTCAACCTGTTTGTAGTTCTATATGCAATAATTGTTAAAAAATTTTCTCAATAAATATATTACAGGAAATTCCTTATATAAGCATTTACATAATTGTGAATTACTATACTTACTTGATTGAAATTATTAAGTAGAGCTTCTCTCTCAACTTTATTCAAAGTCAAGCTTTTATCAATATTTGCACTGCTAGCTGAAAGATGACCCTATTTGGCTGCTTTATTCAAGGGGAATGCTTTCTTGGGATATTGCACATTATTTTTGTATTTGTGCTGAGTGTCTTGATGCAAGAGAGCAAGTATATGTGACTCCATTATAACTTTTAATATTAAGTATTATTATTTATTAGTGATTCAATTGAAACATTATTTGACTTTGCCAAAAACAAAATTAAATAGCAAAATTAACAAATTAATAGGCAAATTAAGTTTTATATGGTAAAATTCTTTATCAATGTTAGTTATTTTTGTAGTTTCCTAAAATTTATCTAAGTACTTGAGAAACTTAGGCTCTTTGATCCAACTCCAAATCATATTTGAATAAATTTATTAAAATAAAGAAATCATTTTGCAAACAGAACTTAAAGGCAACATAATCAATATCCTGTCCTCTAGAGATCTAAATCTATTTCTTCAAATTATTCCCTAATATAATTTCAACAACTAGTAAAAACTAATAACTGGCTTAGTTATTTATTATTTGATGATGATTTGAATTACCTATTAAAGTTTACTTCGTCTTCTATGTGCTAAGCCTTTGCGGTACTCTCCTCTTTTAAACTATCATTTTGTAAATTTCTCATTGTGTTTTTATATGAAGAATAATGCTATTATTAAGCACTACCTCCCTCTAATTCTTTCTGAGTATTTTATGATACTTATTGCAACTTATTTTAAGAGTTTTTCCTGGATGTGCTGTTCTCAAAGTATCTATTTGTATCAAAAATATCTAATCTAGAGGAATTATTGCTTGAATAATTGTTAATTGGTGATTTCAAAAGGTATTTGTGTGAAGATTAGAGTTATTGATTGTCTACTTATTCGTCTTATCTATTCATAGATAAATTTGATTGAGTCTGATTAAGTTTCTACTTCTTCATGTTGTTTAACATACTATAACTGTTCTTTTTGTGCCTACTTGAATATCCTGATTTCTCTGTAAGTCCTTAGTTTTGTTAATTTTCTTTAGAAGATCTTTAATTTTAAGAATTTTAGGTGTTATTTAAGTTCATTTAACAAGTATCAATGTTTATGATTTTACTATCACTGTATTAGAGATTTTTGCAGATATCTTATGAGCTAAGTTAATTCTCTTAATTATGTGATTTGATATATCTGCTCTGTTAATTCTGTAAAATAACTCTATTCTGTGTATTAGAATTGATATCCGACACTCTTCTCATATGCGATGCTTTAGAAAGAGCATTGTGTTTTTTTGTAGTGTTCAATTTTGGAGAAAATGTGCATTATTAAAGTTCTATCTCTTCAAGCTACTTTCTTCGTTCTTGTTCTTTATTATGTCCTTTAACAATTTTGGTTCTTCCCATGTGATATAGTTAGTTTATTCTCGTGTAATTAATTGGTTTTCTCTATTCATTGTTATTTTAAGGAGTAATTTCAATAGCACCGTCATGTTATAGACCATTATCTACATTACTTTAATTGTTTTGAATTTTCTGATATCTAATGTCCTTATTAACTTTCTACTGAATTCTCTTAAGAATCTACCCATTATTTAAGCTATCTTCTTTTTCGTCTTTATAATGACTGTGAAATTTTGCTTGAATTTTTTCATCATCTTCAGTTGTGTTTCTTATGTTTAAATGCAACTCCTGACTTGAACTTTAGCTATCCTCTTTTTCAGTTTCTAATATACCTATAATTAAAAGTATTAAGACTAAAATTAATTAAATCTCATATGTTTATTCTATGTATGAGCCTGCGCTGATTTCTCAAAGCCAATTCATTGGAGTGTTCGTTAATTTTAGGTTTGAATGTCTCCTCTAAATGAGAATCGTCTTTTTGCCTTTAAATTTACTTATGCTCAAAGTCTCTATTGGACTTGTTTTAATATAGTTTATAGAAATTTTTGTGGATTCTATTCACATCTTATTAAGTTAGGCATAAACTTTTTCCCTTAAAATGCCCGATTTAAGCTAGCGTAATGTTTTCTTAAAGTTGATCCTTTTCTTAGTCTGTTAAAAGACCGTACTCATGAGGATTCAATTCGTTCAATGGAGTGCCTAAGAAAGAAAAAAATTTGAATTAAATGAATGATATTTTTCTTTAAAAATAATATAAGTATAGAAAGAATGCTTCAGAGCATCACTAATGGGAGCATGAAGCTTGTCACAGATAAGTTTAAATTTCTAAATTCTTGAATGATAAGATCCATCATTTTCTTATGAATCTTACTCACACATCCATGGCAGGAATATATTGTAGACTCCTAGAAGAAGAGCCTTTGCATTTCTGATAGAAAATACAGGTTTCAGTTTGTTCTATTCATCAATTATGGAAATTAGCCTTAATAACTCTGAGTAAAGTTTCTCCTCTTCATTACCAATGTCTTTAAATATGCCCAATGTATAAAGTAACGCCACAAATTGCTCCTCTGACATGTCATTTTACAAGAGGTCTAAATCAGGGTAGATTTTCTGGATGTTTATGATAGAATCTTCAAACTCACTTAACAAACGTTTTGCAAGTATCTTATTTGAGTTGTCAGATACCAATTAACTTTATTCATGCTAATTTAATATTGATTCCTTCAAAGCTAAATCATTCTATCTTCTCTTAGCATCTTCGATTAAGTTGTTAAATACTGATGAAGTATCAGAATCTTAGATTAGATCATTGTTTTTTAGATCATTCATTATATTGAAGTCATATTACTTCAAATTTTTGAAGTTAATATTGATAGTACCGCTTGAATTTTTACGAGCAAGCTCTTTTGATTTTTAAGAAATTTTGGGACTGAAAAAGTTTCTCTCTTCCTGTTAAAAGTTTTGCTCAATAAATTCGTTTTTTCTTTAATATTATTCTTTGCCTTCTTGATAAAGCCTATCGAATATTTCATTCTTTTAACTTAGCTAAAATCTTGGACTTGTCACCAAAGATTTCGTGGATTTTAAATTTATCACAGGGTTCTTTGTTTATGCTTAGTTAGATAGATATTTTGATTGACTATCTCCTCTTGCAGAATTTTAGTTAGTTTTATAATTCGTCATTTCACTATTTGGATTAGGCTTCTAGTATAGATCTTGGACTATTTATTCCACAGTTCTCTTTTTAGAGGGATTTCTTTCGAGACATTATGGTGAAAATGGATGTTCTTATCTTAATCACATTTCTTTTATAAGTCTTTGCTCTTCAATCCTGTTCCTTCTTTCTTAATCTTTCTTGTAAAGTATTGAAACGTGCTCTTAAGCTTAACTTAGGGAAATTGATCTGGGAGATTTTGTAGATTCAAAAGCCAGAGCGCTTATCTCGAATATTTGCTATTTAGAAATTTCTTGAGCTTTGGATTTGTCTAATTTTTGCTATTCTATTGAGAGTCTTTCGATTTAAATATACTCTTAGACTCTCTCAATAACTATCTAATTCCCGTCTGTGGGCTGTGATGGATTTGAGAACTAAACTTCTTATAGTTTTAAATCTCCAATCTCATAACTTAATCTCTATTGTTGTTAGACATTAATAACAACTGACTCATTCAAAACTGAATCATCCTAGTGATTAATGCTTGAATTTATCATCGATTCTACCTAGTAATTGATTGTTTACTGATTTTTATCAGAATCTAGCTGTTCTGTATGAGGTACTTCAATCTTTAGATTTTTGTAAGTCCCATCTTCCTCAACTTAACTTAAATTATGGTCAACTAAATCAATTGATTAGTTTTACGATCTATGAGGGATGATAGGAGTTTTCTCTTCATCAACAATTAATTGCTCTTATTATGTATTTTCAATAAATTCACAACCATCTATTGCAAATTACTGTAGAGATACTCTAGGCTCGAAATCTAGGTAGGAATCTAAACTATTTGGCTATCTTGCTTATTCTAATTAAGGCTGCTTAGAATATTAATTTGCTGAAATTTCAATAGGATAAATGTTTCCTTGTATATTTTAGTCATGGTTTTGTTTCCCCAATACCTTCTTTCCTCTAGTTGCCCTTATTTTCTGAAAAACTTTCGCAGATTCTACTGAAACTTAATGGTCTATAATTAATCAAATTCACATGATTTTAATCTTACTTTCTTTGTCAAATGAGATAGAGTCGTTTAAGTACTTTTTCATTTTTACTTTATTTATAAATTAACGAATTAATTTAACTTTATCAAGAACCTCTTGAGTTTCTATCACTTTCAAAATAATAATTCATAGTATGATAAATGAAACTACAAAATTTATGAAATCAAAATAATTAATTAGCAACAATTAGGCAACTATCTATCAATAAGATTCCCCATACATGAATCAAACAGTCATCAATGATCCACTTTCCAATTTTCTAAATTTAAGTTCATTAAAATCAATATATAGTGGCTTACCAAATACTTCCAGACATTTTGGATTGTTTATAGCTTGTCACTTTTAGCCATTAATAGGTCCATAACATCAAATGCTTTATTCACCTGTGAGCCCATTACATTTTCTTCTTATTCTTATGCATCTTTTTACTGTTCCTCTAATAATCTCTCACTTTTCTTTATTATTCTCTAAAAAATTAGAAATTTAGTCAAAAACTGTGGGAAATAAACTTAATAAGTTTAGGCGTCCAAAATTTGAGTGTGTTTTGAGAAGAAAAAAATATTTGATTAGATAATTAATATACTTACAGCAATTTTCCAAGTGTAATTAGACTTCTGATAGTAAATCAACCAACTAATGAGTCCAATATCGAGTGTAACAAAGAACATGAAATTGAAACCAACCCATTCAAATACGTTGAAGAACAAATGGAACCACACACCAGTGAGAGTTGCGAACAGGAATCTAATCACTCTCTGCAATTTAATGTGCTTTTCGTTGTCTTCTTGTAGCTGAAATAATCTTTTGAAGTTAACTGAACCATCTTCGTTAAATCCATCTTCAATTCTTGGTTTGCGATGAGATTACTGCTACGAATGATCGTGGTCGCAACATTAATCAGCACCATGACTGTGACTGTGGTTATGTATTTGTTCTGGCTACTTTTTCATAGCTCTGTGCTACTCTTCCTCTTTGAGCTAAGTTAAAATGTCAGCTTGCTGATAGTGCTGCATGTCATTTTATTAAGTCACTGGCTTAGTATTGGCTTGATTTTGATCTTAATGAATAACTTCATTTTATTGGGTTTACTCGATTTAGGTATCTGGATTATCCAATTATTTGCCTCTATTCAGAAGTTTTTCTCTGCGTTTTCTTCTTGCTTCCTCAGCGTCCATTATTCTTTTTATATACTATTTATAATTAATTACAGAGAACTCATTATTCTCCTATCTTTCTATTCTAGATAGATTATCTTATTATAATGTAAGTAAAAATACTTGAAATTTAATCTAAAAAATACTATCATTTATTTCACTTATAATCATTTGTTAAGATTCGAATTAATGTTTGTATTTCTCTGTGAATGAAAATCATGATTCTCTTTTACAAGCTAATTTATAGTATTTTATAAGTAATCTGAGTATAACTTATATGAGATTGCATGAAAAGTGGCTGAAATTTTGAATCTCATTATCTCATGGAATTATCTGATGCTCTTCTCAATAAATGATCCCTCAGAAGCAACATTTTTATCCGCATCATTTTGATCTAAATTGTGTTATCTCATATAGAAATATAAGCAAATGTACCAAATGGCAGATGCAATGTTTATGTATAAATTAAAAGTAAAAATTACTGATTAACACATATTAATTGTTATAAAACCCTGCATTAATGAAGAAAATATTGAGTTTAGTGAAATACTTCTACAATCTCTCAATATTATCATAAATTACAATTGTCATGTATATATTAGCAAGAGCCAATAGACTATCAGGAATGAAGTAAGTGAGTACTTAATTTGTATCATGACTTGGACTTATTATTCCCATCACTAATGTCATGAAAAACCATAAAATGCAAGCTATGTTGAGGTTTCTTAGCAACTTCCACTTGAAATCATCTGAATTGTAGTGGTTTTGCATAATTTAGCGATTTCTGTCGGTTATGTACATATGTCTGAAGTCTTCATCTATGTTTTGCATTGGTGATGGAGCTTATCTACTATTTGACTTTTATTAACTAATAAATTCATCATTTATCTCTGAATTTAGTGAGAGAAAATGAAATTGATTAAAACAACAAAAAATACTACTATCATCAACATTGTTTGATCTTAAATTTTGAGTTGCACTTTCATAGGGAGGCAATATTATAATATTATTCTCAAGAAACTAAGCATCCTCATCATCACCTACTTCGTTTGTATTATTTCTTAAATTAATGTTAAAATCTAATTGTCTTGGCTGATCGTTTATGTTACCAGAGTTATTTATGATTTAATTTTCTAAATGAGTATTTTTTTTATGAGTTTACGCCACTACTGGTTACGAGGAATATCTAATATTATCTTGGAATTTATAGGAATTTGTAGAAGTCATATTTTATTTTATTAATGGATAAATTTAGATTATTTGATTTATTATAAAGCAAGATTATTAATTTTTATGAGAATATCTACTTGTTATTATTTAAGTTTTATCCTTGACTTATTTAATAATCATTCATCAATGCGAATTCTAATTAAAAGATAAAATTATCAATTTTTGTTATCAAAATTTTCTTTTTTAAATCAGAATATATTTCTATCTATCATTAATTTAAGTTTAATTGATTTTTTATTTCATTTCATGAATTATTAAGTCATTTCTTGTGAGCTGGAGTGAGTGAAATGTGGTCGTCAGCTTGGATATTTTGCTTTCTGGCTTCTGATCTGGTCAACTATATATGTACATAAATTATTAATAAAAGGTGTATTATTATTGTGATATTTCTTACAGTTTGATCTACATTATTGATTTAGCTGAAGCCTTTCTGGTTTCTCACATCCTCTGCTTATTTTCTCAACATGATGTTCTTCTATAAAAAGATAAAATGTTATGAAGGAAAAAAATAATGTAATTTATATACCTATCTTCTAGCCTTTCTCTGCTCTGGAGACTCATTTGGGTAATTTAGTCTATCAAGCTCGTCCTCGTCATCTTCGTCTTCTAAATCGTAGTCCTGGTTCAATTCTTCGTCTTCATAATCTAAAACAAGTATTTTAAATCTAAATACTGAATAAAATAATTATAAAGTAAATCTTGGAAACCTAGATGGCCTCCACTTGCAGCTAGATCTTCATCTTCCAAGTATATTTCACTCTTTTGCAAGTTAAGTGATTAAGTTTAGGCTACATCCCCTGCTCCACTACTGCCAATGAATGGATATTTAATATGATACAATGTATGTTTAAAATGTTAGGATTTGAGCCTCTGATACCAGCACTTGCTCCTTGATTGGAGGCTCTCTGATCCATGGAGTATCTCTGAGGTAATCTTTGTTGACCGAGTGCACTGGAATTCTGTATTAAATTGGACATTTATCTATTATCTGACATAGACATGTTCAATTCTGCTGATTCATTTAATTTAAATGTAAATAATTGCAATAAATAAGAAGATATGAAACTTTTTGAAATATGAAGTATAGTAAATCTTATATACTTTAAAATACATGACTTTTTATAAGTACTATGTCTCGCTTTATCTTATTTATGGGATTACTTTTAATCTTTCTATTTGATTTATTGTGAATTTTCAAAATCAGTTATAAGGTAAATTTAAAATTTATGATTCATTGATAGTTGAAAGTTTCATGTTCTAGATTGTGCCTCTCTCTTTGGCAGATATGTCTCTTCCATAGTCATTAGTGTTGTCGTACTATCCTCCCATTGTGGCATTCTACCCAAAACCATTAATACAATGATTAGTATTTTTCTCTAATAATGAAAATAAAATCCAGCAGTCATTCTGTTGCCAGTAAGTCCTGGGACCACAGCAATATCATCTTCATCGTAGTCATTTTGCATTTGATTGAATTCATCCAAGTCTCCGGTGTCTCTCAAGAGATCATCATGCTCGTTGAGACCTGAACCTGCTCCCAGGGGATCTGTGGGGATGAATAAGTCTGCATCGGGGGATTGCCTCATACGATTTGGGGAAGTTCTAATCATACCCTCCACACCTTGGTTGTTCAAGCGATTTGATAATCTTGTTTTATTTGGAGATAGATTCTGTCAAATTTTATACTCAATAGATTAAAATTATATTCAAATTGGTAAAATAAGAGAGAAAATGTGGTAAAGAAAGAAAAAATAAATAAATACAGGCCGTCTAAAGGATTCTGTAGAACAATACTTCAGTATATCATAAGCAATTTTCAAGAGAATTAATCTTTCAAATTTTAAGCTTTGTTATGAATTGTGAAGTGGGAAGGTTTTCTTTTTTATGATAAAAATGGCGCACCAGAGGGCGAATCGAACGCCTGTGCCTCTCGACACCCCAGGATTTGAAGTCCTGACCGAACACCAGTCCGGGTCACCAATGCACCCGTTTTACTAACAAATCACCTTATATACCACTTTGACAAACAATTAACTTATAAAGAATTAAGTTTTATATGAACTTTGGATTTATTGAGACTTTGAACATTCCAAATTTAAGAACTAAGATTATTGGGAATTATAAATTAAATTTAAATAATGGAAAGAAACTTTCTAATAGAAGTAGATTTAAATATTATATAAGTTAAAAATGATGTGATGTAAACTTGATAATACTATAAATTAACGTGTGATATATTTACCAAAATTGATTGTGAAATATTTAAATTTAAATATGAATAATTAAAATAATCACTTGGAGCAGTACTTTCAAGGGAATGATGGAGAAACTCCTCTCTAAAATTAAGACGATTATCAAACTAACCCTTAAAAAATTGGCTACACTTTAAAATATATTTATGCATTATATTGTATTGCATGTTTTTTTATTCTTTTCTTATATATTTTGACACCTAAAATCACGACTTGCCATTATCTAGTGTGGCATAAACCCTCTAAAATTTCCTACTGACTAATAACTCAAATATGAATGACTCTCAATAATCAATCGCTAATCAAGCAAATCAAAATACGGCCAATTTCAATTCCGTCGCATAGTTCAATCAGTTTCACAATGAACCAGATGATAGAAATTAAAACACAACATTTATTTATATCACAGGATTTATTTATTTGTGAGTACTATATTTAATTAAAATATATAACTAAACTGTATCCTATTGTTTGAAATATTTATAAATTCTTAATTCAAAGGAGTTTCATTAATTTAAAATATCGAGCATAAATTTTTATGAATAAGGAAAACATCTTTAATATGTTTAAGTTTAAATATAATTAATATAGTATTGTGAAAATTAAGCATATCAAAAAGCTTCCTTATATGATTTCTTACCTTATTTTTAAATAAATGATTTGATTTGTTAATCTATAATAAAATTCTGAGTATTTTTAGATTTAAATAGGACTGGAAATAGTAGATCTTTATCACAATAGTAGATGATGTTTCTTGCTTAATAGTAATAACAGGAACAAGTTTATTTCAATTAAAATTCATCTGATGACAATATCATGATCCAAAATGATTTCATAGACTAAAATAGAGTTGAAAACACTAAACTAAGATTTTTTAATTATCATTTTACTTAGTGGTATATTAATTCTTAGTTTAGAGGTAGGTAAACTAGCAGTAGATAAAATCAGCTTCCTCCAAGATCTCATTCATAAACCTACGGTGGCTCTTTCGGTTCAGCCAATCTATTAAAAGCTCAACATTAATTAAATCTACAGTAGTAACAGCAAATTAACACAAACAATCTCTATTCTAACAATAATAAATAAGTGCGATTCAGCATCAAAGACGGCATAAAAAACCTAATAGAAGACAGCTACCTAGAAATAGAATCGATAGCTTCTCGTAGTCATAGCATGAGTAAAGTTAATTAGGGTGGAAGTAAATAAGGCATGAGAGATTCAAGATAAAATAATTCTACTATACAGAAAGATAAAATAAAGTCTAAATCTCCGAAGTAATAGAGTGCTAGCTTGCAAAGGAAAAGTGCTTCTTTTAAAACAAGACAACTCGCCTTAAAGTAAACTATTAATTGTAAAATATAGTGTTTTTGAGAACTTTATTTAAAGAATACAAAAGGGAAGCTGATGAGAGCAGGAAGAAAAAGCAGGGAGACTTAAAAGATGACAATTTCATAGAAGATATCAGTTCAATACCTGATTAGCTTTCACACTTGAACAACAATAGCTACACAGAAAGAGTTAATATTGAAAGAACTCCTGAAAAAATTGTTCAATAACTACCTACTCCTTCCTAGCGACCAAAACTACAAGAAGATATTTAACTCCCTAAATAAATTCCTTAACGCTAGAATCAATAGCAACTCAGTAATACTCTTACTTCAAAATAGCAGCAAATGCCAATCAATCCAGTAATCAAAAATCCTACTAAAATAGAGGCAACAATGATAGGTACAATAGTAAGGAGAGAAAACATTTCTCAAACTAGAGATTTACAATTAAATTAGAGCATCTGTATTGCCAAATAAGCAGGCACAATTCTTAGAAAGAGAAGCGTTAGCCCAGGAGAAGCCATGCAGCTAACTTAAAACAAAGAAAATTCTTCTTAAATTATGAATTTAAATAATTCCAGTATGACCGGGCTTGCTGGACAAATAGTCAAGAAACAGAAAATGAACATGACTTAAACTTACATACATTAAGAAGAGCAAGTAATGTCTCCCAAGATTATATAAAGTGAGAGACAGCCACCAAGGTAAATTATTCAATCTTAGTTAAAGCAGCAGTATTCAGAGAGAAAAGAATAAGCTCCCCAATACAGTTTCAGACAGGATTCAAAAGTAAATTTAGTTAAAGAGAAACCTAAGGCGATAGTAATCTTTTATAAATGTATCTGGGATTGTTTCAATTAAACATAGAGTGAAGTAGAAAAGAGATTTGATGTTGGTCAAAAGAGTTTAAATTAACTAAGATTCTAACTTCTCACCAATTTGACATAACAACCTAGATACCCATCCCTTAACAATAATTTCTTAGAGCCTTTAAATCGATAAAAATTAGCATCACTTAGATAGTCTCTTCCTTAGCTATTTCAAGAAAAGTTCAAAGTTGAAATCCTACAAATTATTAACTTAAGAGACTAAAGATCTCAGAAGATTTTCCAACTGAAATAAACATTCAAATAAATTCACTTCTCAAACCAATAACTGAAAATTTAACTCTTAAAAGATATCATTGCTAGATTAACGCAAAAGATCGTGCTTAAAGTATTGTTGCTTAATCATAGAATTAAAGTTGAAATCAGTGCTTAATTTTTGGCTTATTATCAAGAATACATCGCTAGAGATTATTTACTATGCGGTCTGCATATTTTCAAGAGATACTCACAAAAAATGCAGGAAAAGAATCAATAAACCCAAAATATTGTAAATTTATAGCATTGTTAAATTATGATTGATATATAGAAATTTTCCGTTTTTAAGGTATATCTATATATAGCAAAATCCCAAATTTAAAAAGTAAGACAACAATAAGTTTTCAAGGCCTGGAAGAACATTAAAGAATATAAAAAGTAAAATTTATTGAGAAAGCAAGAAACAAAGTCCCTTCTCTTATCAAGGAAAATCGTGAGACTAATCACACATTGGAAAATAGTAATTATTCAGTAAAGAAACCTCTAACTAGGAAACGCCTTATCAAATGAAAGGCAGAAATTGAAACTACTACAAGAGCTCTTTATCAAATGGGTTTATTAGCACAGAACCTCTAATAAAATTAAAAGAAAGGCACTTTTAATGGTTTCTCCCAGTGCCAAGAAGAGATTTGTTTAGAATAACGATATCTTGAATGATGATGAGTGGTTGAGTCAGTAAATGCAAAGTTTGAAGTCATAGTTCAATAGTAGGATATAGGAGTACCTATTGGAGAGGGAACATAATCATACGTTTATTAATGGATTGAGGTTTAAGATTACGGGAAATGAGTTAAGTTAAGCGTTTCCATTGAGGAGTAATCAGAATATGAACGGTGTAAAAATTAAGGATCTGACTGGTGCAAAGAAAAATAATGAATCTTATAAATAATTAAATTTTATAGGAAACTTTGTATATCTAATATTTACTTGAAAAATGGAGTTCTTTGGATAAATTAATTTATATCTTTCTTTTAAAAAATATATATTTAGCAAAAACTAAAATATAAAAAGTTTTATTTATATATAGGTTTCTAAATCAAGTTAAGCATTTCTACTTTCAATTCAATTTCATCATAGTATTTGATAAATTAAATAGATTAATTCAAAAATACAATTTTTTGATTTATTAAAAAATTTCTATTATTTCTTTTCTCACTACGGATAAAACAAATTCATTATAGTCATATTATTTCGAATTTTCACAAAACAGCCAATTTAAGATTAGCCCTTCCTAATAATCTTAACTAAAACTAAAATAATGAAATGAAGATTTATCAGTAATATCCTGAGTTAAGATTCAAGTCTAAATCGCCAATCAGATAGCATAAAAATCTAGTTAATCTTACTTTCACCAATATCAATTCAGCTAATCTTGATTACCACCCTGAACCATCATTTATAATTTGTTATAATTTAACCTCTCATTTTAACATCATAAATCGTAAATGTCAGAAAATCTTAAGAGCTCAATATAGGCCTAAAGTACTCAATTCATTCTGCACTTGTGAATCAATAAAACACTGCTAAACTTATAGATTAATCTTAGGCATAAGAAATTCTAGCTTATAATTAGTCTACGCATAAAAATCATAGGTCTGACTCAAAACTTAAAACAAATAAAAAACTTCTACCTCCCCCACCTAAGAGACTCATAGAGCTTTAATAAAAATAGTAGGATTAGATTAACTAATCTTCAATAGTACCAAACTAATTCTTCAAAAAACTTTAAGACTAGGTTTAGACTCAAAACTAATCATTCACTCACAGATAACACAACTAAGAAATGAATCATTAAGATAATTTAATGACAATTCCATTAGACATTTAACTGAGAGAACATATCAAAAGTTTGTAATTTAAAATTAGAGCTTTCGAAACTCTCTCTTAAAATCATCATTTCAAGGCTAGTCTAAAGTTAAATGCAAGTAATGTTCTTTAATCAGACTAAGAAGAATTTAACGGAATACAAGATTACATCTAATATGGAATATCTTGCGACCAATATCGAATGGTATTTATTAGAATGTTCTAAACTAAGGCTGTTTCAGTGCTATTTAATCAATGGAAAATCAAGTATCTTAAAAAGCAGCTATATTAAGATTTAGAGTCACTTCATATCATAAAATACAGTCATTAATCATTTATCGAATGGATTAGAGTAATTAAAGCAAGAAAGCTTAAAATAAAAGAGTTTAATAGAACGAGTTAGGTGCATAAGTTCTACCAAATCTTTATTAAATGGTCTTAATGGAACAAATAAAACTCACTGAGAGAGAAAAGACTAATCAAAGAATTCTAGTTGAAATTGATATTCAAAAATTGGGTGAACTACTTAGATAATTAAGGCTAGAATTTGATGAAAATCTTGAGATCATAATAATACTACAAACAGGCTCTGATGTCTAAGAGTCTCCTCAGTTTGTATCAAAATTACTTAAAGCAATTAAGAGTCAAAAGATTTAGTAGAAAAGTCATGTTTAAGAAATTTTTCTCTAAAAAGTGGAAGATAATTTTCTTGAAAAGAGTTTTACTTTAAAAGATTCTAAATAAAGTCAACGACAGACTCCTCTTAAATGAAAGACTTAAATATCAGAGAGAATTTGAAATTAAAAGGGAAGTTATAGGGAAATGGAAAGTCAGTGTCTAGGAAAAAGTTTAGCTTATTTAGCATTATACAGCCTTAACCCATTACAAGTAAACAATTATATGCAAAAGTTTCATAGCATTTAAGAAGAATTAGAGACTAAATATAGGGTCTAGATTATTAGTCTCACTAATTTTGAATAATAACATAAGGCCAGTGTTTGATTAATTAAGAGATGCGACTTAATCTTAAAAGAATACAGAATTTAATTTCATGACTTACAGATAAAACTACTTAAAAGCTTAAGTTTATAATGTTTTAAGATAAAATACAGTTGAAAATAGGCTTTAAAAGCTTTTCATGAAAAAGAAAGTGTTCAAAGTTTGGTAAAAGATTAACTTTGTTAGTTATTTATAAATTCTTTATAAAAGATCTTTATTTATGGTATATAAAATTTTATGGAAATTTCACAAAATTTTTCTGAAATTAACATCCACTATAAATATTTCTAATATAAACTTTGTGAAGAATCATTAACTTCCATTGTAATACAGGGAACAAAAGTTACAATAAATTTTCCTCTAATTCATGAAAAGAATATTAAAACATAAATGGGCATAGGAAAGGTCAGTAATTATTGAAAAGAATTTACTTAGGTAAAAAGACTAAAAACTCAAGAAAATAATTTTTGTAAAATTATTAGAAAACATTCTTCAAGAAAAGAGATCAAGAATAGTAAATCAGACAGTCAGAGAATTTAGAGATCATAACCTATAAAGTAAATGCTTTAAGATACTAAAGAAAATTTGGTCTTATTAAAACACTGATAGAATAATGAATAAAGTGGCTAGAGATTTCAATTAAAAGATATTGAAAAGAAGATAACTTAAGAAAAGGTAATACTATGAAAGCAAGGGAATTCAATTTATAGATGATGATTAGATGACTAAGAATAGAGTATTCAATGCGTGGAAACTTCACATAGAGCATAAATTAACAATTTCATGAATTATTCTAAAATAAAATGATTAGGTAAGTATTAAATTAAGTATAATTTTGGAAAAATGATTGTTCAATTATCATCCTCCTCAAATTTATATTTTGATTAGTATTGTACATCATCGTCTGTAAGCTTGTTACTTTTATATTCTTTATTTTTATTTGAGCTTGATTGAGCGCTAACAATATTTTAATTTTTGCTCTGGCTTCTACCTCCACTCGCCATATCACTTTTCTTGTATCTATCATCCCTATTTTACTGCTACTATTGTAAAACTTATTTGTCCTGTTTACTAGATTTTGATGATAATTTTGAATCAATTGCATCGGCATAACCTTTAAGGGCGTTACTTAATTTACACAAAAGTTATGCATGCTCTAGTTTCAAGTTTTTCTCTTTTTCTTAGCCCTTTATTCTTTCTTGTAAAAGTTAAATATCACCTTCCTTCTTTACAAGCTCTCGCTTATGCTGATTCATTTTTTCTTCCAAATCTTTCTTTATTTGCTTAAGCTGTTTACAAATAAAATTGAAGAATATGCTATGCTGAATATGATTTTTTTTAATTAAAGAACTATAATTTCGTCCTCATAGATAGTCTTCATATTTTCCATTGTAACATCAAACGCTCTCCTAGTTTCTTGCTTCGTCATCTAAAGTCTCTCATAGTGAAGTTTCTCAATATCTTTGATTTTTAGTTCATAATCTTTTGAAAGCTTTAGTCTTTAAGTCTCAAGCTCTTTTTAATGCAATTATGATCCAAGCATTTTCAAGATACCTTTAATATCTTAAGAATCAACGGATCCAGAAAGCCCTTCAATGCCTCCAGCGCTCTATAAGTTAATCTAGTTCTATTGAGCTTAAATTTGAGCAAGTTTGGATTGTTTCTCTATTTCAAATTCTAATCTACGAATCTGATCATCTTTTTTATTTAACTCTAGTCTCAACTCATCGATCTTTTGTTCATACTCTAATCTAGCCTCCTGTCCCTTCTCTCTGATTTATTTTACTAAGTCCATATTTCTATCTTTCTCCTCTCTTAGCATTTCTTTAGCGCTTTCTTGTAGACCTTGAGCAACTTACAGTTTTTATTTATATTCTTATAGTTCTTTGTCATTTTCTAGCCTTAACATGTGTCCAAGCTATTCACTATCTGACATTAATTTATCGAGGCCCAATCTTTCACCCACATCGTATTTTGCTGGGCCTTTTGCGTTATCCTTATAAAACTTCCTCAATATATCCCAATCAGATGTTAATTGTTTGAAGTCTTAGAACTCATTCAGGTTAATTTTTTGCCTAATTTATTCGTGGAATTTTAGGAATAAATCTTCACAATCTTTCTCACTAGCTTAGTAGTTATTCTACTAAATTATATCATAAACTTAGTCTAGCTTCTCATCAAAAGCCTCCCTCATCTCAATTAATTTTTCTGGAGGTGAGTTAGCGATAGTCAAAGAGTTTAGCATTTGTAGACTTTTCGTTTTTGCTTCTCTCATCAATTGTTTTAATTCTGGCTCTTCTAATGGGAATCTCTATATGACTACTTCTTGAATATATGAGTTGAGCTAATCACAAGCTTGATCATAAACTCTTTTAATCTCACCGTCGATAACTCTTTCCCATGCTGTAGTTATAGTTGGGACTGCATCTGAATTAATAGCTTGTACATAACTATCAGCAAGTTCACAAAACATTTTACCAGTTAGCATTTAGCCTTCTAATAGTTTGGGTCTTAAGTTATAGAAAACTTTCCTCATTAGTTCTTCAACTTGCGTTCTAAACTAAGGGCGTAGAGACTCATAAGGCATGTTGTTAATGTCCCTAAGTTTTTTTTCATCAGCAATTGGTCTAAAAAGAACCTAGCAGTCTCTTTCTTAAAACATTGTTTAGAGTACTTATCTAATTTCATTTTTTCGTTTCATGGCCTCAACTCCACTATCACCACCATTATCTCTGCTGATTTCTACAGGTCTTAAAGCATTTTCAAGATACTACCTAGGGTTTATTTCGTTATCCTCATCGTCTACCATTTGCAAAGCGAAATCTCTTATGACCCACATAAACTGTGGGAAATATCTAGCCAAATTTGATGTATTACTAGTAGAGCTGTCTCTTGTAGAAGAGGGTGAAAACTAATCATCACTCAAATTGCTAGGTTTACTATTAATATGAATATGTTTGCTCAGATTGCAAACCAATGAAAGAGCTTCTAAAGCATTTTCATCTATGGCATTCATGCAGTTAAAGATAAAGTAACTTGAAAGCAAAACTGCTAGTGAGAAAATCTTAGTATCGATTACTTGATCTCTGTTGCAAGATCCTAAACCTTCTGTATCAATCAGAATTGCATGCATGTCTTCTGAAACTCTAATAAAATAATGTTTTAGATTGAATTATGCAAGTATGAATAGCATAAAATAATATCGCTTAAATATAAAGACTTGCACTCAAACAATACACAGCAAAATTTGTTAAATCAAGAAGCATGAATGATGAAGTAAAATAATCATACCCTACGAGTCTGATATAAGCAAATATTTTACCAAGAGGTGTAGAGTTGGGTGTGTAGTGTAGTGGTATCACGTTCGCTTTGCATGCGAAAGGCCCCGGGTTCAAACCCCGGCATATCCAAATCTTTTTTATTGCTGCTGAATATAAACGATAATAAATTCTGTTTTAATTATTGGTAACCCATTAATAGCATCTAAGATTTAATAAATAGTATTAAAGATATATACTCATTAGAATTATGTGTAAGAAAGTATAGAGTTAAAAATTTGATTATTGTAAATTCAGGAAATGATAATAAAAACCATTAATTTAATATAAAAATTGTTTTCACTTGTTAACTGAAGTAATAGATCGATACTTATCAGATTAAGTTAAAGTGGTATACTTTAGTGAGTTCATTTCTTAGCTCAATCTTTGATTGTAGTGTTGAGCCATCTCCCTCAAGAAGTCTTCTCGCTCCTTCTATTCATCTAGCCATTTCTTATTCTTTTGGAAAATATTTTCAAGTTCGTCGAAGAGAGACTTATCTTGAGCTTAATCATTTTACTTAAAAGGTGTCTCATCCAGCTGAGGTCTTATTTGAGTTAGATCTTAATCACCAATTATACTTGGGTAATTTGGTCTGTACATAGGTTGCTGAATATTTTGCTAGTTTTAATAGTCATTGGTGTTTGAAACGTATCCCTAACTGTTATAATTCATGTTAGAGTTGTAATTTAACTAGTTAAAGCTATGCTCTCTGTGTATTTACTAGGGTATGTACTAATCTTTTTGAGGAAGTGAGTCTCTTGATGTTCTAATTTAATGATTTTTACTTGAGTTACGGTCATTAAACTATGGACTTTAAATTGAAAAAGGTAGATTTGGGTAGTTGCTGTTTGAAGGAGTTGAGGATCTATGAGTTGTATCAAGTGGTTTAAAATTACTATTTTAAGCATTTATTTATAATTATCCAGCTCCTTGAGTACTCTAGCGAGATGTTTAGTGACGACTTGGGGTGTGTTCATATTTAGCCATTGATCTCCAAGCAAGAAATGTTCTTAATGTTTAGAATCTACTTTTAAATTCCAAAAATCGTTTTAAGACAAGGTTTTTTGTTAATTTATACTATTGATAATTTATTCAATATTAGTAATCAATATTTATTTTTTAAGAGAATTTAAGTTATTCCTTATCATAAACTATTAATAATCTCTAAGCAAAGATAATTCAGACTTTCTTCTGGTTGGCACAACTTCAGGAACTAAATTTGATTTGGTAAATTTGGAACCCAGCAGTGGTTATTTAGCTAAAATAGCATATTTTTGGTAAATAATTAAGTAAATCAAGATTAACTCATTTCTTTTTATTTATATTAATTTTATTATATTTTTAGGTACTCTACCGCATTTGAGCTGTTTTGCGGTAGAGTACCTTAATTATATTAATTATTAAATTATTTAGTTTTAAATTCTTTTATTAAATCTAGCATGCAGTTTTAGAAAAAAGTAATTTATATTTAAACAATAAATAATTAATTTTAATAAATAAAATATATTTAAATATAAAGTATGATATCTTAAGTTTTGTTGCAATATATAGGATCAACTTTAGTTTTTTCACTTATATCCAATTTATATATTTTTTATATTACTTTTTTCTAAAACTGCATGCTAGATTTAATAAAAGCATTTAAATTTAAATATTTTCATAATTAATATAATTAAGGTACTCTACCGCAAAACAGACTAAATGCGGTAGAGTACCTAAAAATATAATAAAATTAATATAAATAAAAGAAATGTGTAAAAGTTGATTTACTTAATTAATTTACCAAAAATATGCTATTTTAGCTAATTACATCAAAGTTACTGCAGTCAACGAGATCGGAAAAGGATATGAAGGTAAATCTTTCTTTATGTAAACATTGCCTTATTCTGAAAAAGACTATAACCAGCAGCTGTATGTTTGGGGTAAGCATATTTTTAATAAATATAATTTTTAGGTGAAAATTCATCCTCAGAGCTTGGTATTACTGAAGAGCAAGCCAGCAGTTTACAAAGTAATGATCAAAGCAAGCTCAAAACTGTAATTCATAACAATTTATTCTCGAGTGGTGGATTGTTACAGGTAGCACCAGGAAACACTCAATCTTTGATGCTTTATAAGAGCAAATCTTCTGTAAATCCTTAAATTATTTCTACAGGATCCACAGTGATCACTACAAATGAGAATGATCAAAGATAGGTATTCACTGTTGAGCAGATAAATGCTTTAGAATTCCTAGAGTCAGTACCCTTTGTTATTGATTTCAAGATTCCAATCGTGAAAGTATCTTGTGGAAAACTTCTTTGTGGTTTGGTAACAGCTACTGGAGATGTTTATACTTGGGGATAGAATCCTTAAGGATAGCTTGGACTTGGAGATAGAAATCTCGCTTTTGCAATTAGTCCTTAAAAAGTCAAATTTCCAAACTCAAATGATAAGATCATAGATATTGCATGTGGATTTGATAGTTGTATTGCACTTAATGAGAATAAACAGGTCTATGTTTGGGGAAAAAAGATGGGTATCTACCCCAATTTCAATCTTGAATATCATAGTGTAGTAAGCTCTAAAGATTCTCAAATCATGGAGAACAATCAATTTGAACCTAGATTCTTGAAAGCTAATTTGATTCACTATCAGATAGAAAAAGTGACTGCAGGAATGTCAAACTTTGCACTTATTTCAAGCAGTGGAGATCTCTTAATTTAAGGTTCGAATGATTTAGGCCAACTTGGAGTAGGACATGAATTAGGAATTCACTTGTACTACTTCTCAGAGTTCATGAAGAAAGACTTTTTCACCAAACAAAACTTGAAGGTCATCGATGCTGTTTTTGGCTATGGACACTTGCTTGTTCTTTGCTTTGATACACTAAGCTTGAAAAACAAAGTATTCGGCTGTGGAGAAGCAAAGTAAGGTTAGCTTGGCAATCAGAAAAAGAAGAGACTATATGATTTTGTTGAGTTGACAGACTTATTTTCAGAAGAAGTCACTCAAATTGCAACAGGTTCACTTCACTCTCTTTTCATCACTATTTCTGGGAAGCTGTATGGATGCGGCTAGAACTCTGAAGGATAGCTTGGCTTTGATTGGGAAACTAAGAAAGAGAAATTGTAGAAGGAGGTTGTTTAGATAAATGTGCCTAATTCCAAGAATATCACTATATCTGATATTAAGTGTGGCAGTCTCTTCTCTATGATGCTAGTTAACTAGAATTGAAAGTTACTGTATGTGGTATTAGAATTTTGCTTATGAAACCTTCCTTATCAAACTATAAGATTAATTTGTTAATGTATTCATTTCTTTATATGCTTTATCTATATATTATTTTATAACATTATCCATACTACTATTATTTATTGTTTCCTTGTCATATAATCTTCATCATATCTTCATATTTTACATTAAAGAAATCTAAAGTTAAATATGAAAATTAAGAAATTAAACTTAGAACTATTCTCTATAGTTTTTCCTATTCTATTTCAATTTTGCTTCTTCTCCTTAGTCTTGAATAAAGTGTTTTTGTAGTACTACAGAGATTTTATGGCTCTCTGAATATTATCTCTTGCCCTTAAACCTTTGCCTTGACCGTCACGTTTCTTAAAAACCCTCTTATTCCATCTTGATGCTGTCTCGTCAACACTGGTCACATCAATTATCCTATGAAGAAAAGATTATTTAGTATAACTGTATTGAAAATATATTTGAAAAATCACATCAGGACAATTTTTATAATCAATCTCAATAAATTTATACCGATAATAAATATATACATTAATTGAACAAATAAAATTGTAGAGAGGTTATATAATGAATATGAATATAGTAGAAAATAATTTACTTTTCCTTCCATTCATTAAATTTTAATAACTTACCACCAAATCGTAATTTGCCTATTTTTCAATTTAAAATTATTGTAAAACCAAAACAAATTTATTTCTTTATATTTCAAATTTGTTTTTTGTCATATTTCTATAAATAATATAAGTAGTAACACTTTTTGAGTGTATATTTTATTAATAAATATTAAAAGTCGAGGAAGTGAGACTAGGTAGTAAGATACTATTCAAATAAATTAAATTTCAATAATTATTTAAAGATTAAGCCTTTGATAATGAACACAAAGAAGTAGCTAGATAATTACGACGAAGAAGAGAAGCAAGGCCTTCTTGATCAAGAAAGTAAGTGTTTATATCCCCCTATATCCCTCTAGTAAATTCATTAAATTCTTATAGAAAAAATTCCTATCGTTTCTTATGAGAATTTAAGTTACAGTAAATAAATTTAAGTAAATGTGTCTAACATTTGTGCAATTGTATAGGAGGTTCCCCAGAAGCACACAAGAAGGAGAGCACTCAGAAACCGCAAAATCTCAATTAAACTGCGGGCTCTGATCTCCTACCCACCCCACTTAGGACCTTTGAGATCAACAAGATCAAGCAAAACTCTCTCGCATATTGCAACAATCAGATTACTACGTCAAAGTACACCGTGATCACGTTCCTCCCCAAGAACTTGATCGATCAATTCTCCAAGCTCGCAAATATCTATTTCCTCCTTATGATGGTTCTCCAGGTAAATAAAAAGTTTTATATTATAAAGGATATTCTCTAATCGCTATTATTACACTCTCACAATTGCGCTATATTCCCAAAATAAACAATAAAATAGCGAGATCAATAAATCCTTCATTTTTTTAAATTGGTAATTGAGTTTTTTAAAGCAGTGAATATAATTAAATATCGCAATATATTACTATTTGCCTCAGACCTCAATTCTTTTTTAATTAAAATGAAGTGTGCGCTTAAAATAAAATGAGCCAAAACCAAATTTATAGATCTCTTATGATCCATCCTAGCCCCTGAGGCAGTACATAATAAATATCTTTTTATTGAATATGATTTTAATGAGCCTTTTTTGTGTAGACTATCCCCTAGATATCAATTACTGGAGGCCAACCTACTATCCTGCTACCTCTTATGTTCGTTATCACAGTTTCAGCCGTCAAAGATATTTTTGAAATTAATTATGTAGGGGTTGCATTTGGAAGAACATTTAAATCAAATACTATAATTTAACCTATCTCTTTGATTGTGACTCTTGAAGTTGTGAAGTTCTTGTAAGCTCAATTCATTTAATGGGATGCTGAGATCTATGATGTAGCAAAGGACCTTAACACCAAAGTTTAAACTTCAAACTTGAATGAACAGTTAGGTCAAGTTGATTACGTTTTCTCAGATAAAACTGGTACACTCACTTGCAATCTCATGGAATACAAGAAACATTCCATAATAAACTGCAAATTTAAAAACGTAAATTTTAGAATAATATTGTCAATTCAGTTGGCAAATACTCATATGGTGTTGATGGAGCTCAAATCACAGACGGAGTAGAAAAGGACGTCACTAACTTTAACTTTTAAGATGAGATATTTGAAGCTCATATGAATGATAAAAACCACCCTAATTACAAGAACATTCAAAATTTCCTTACTCATTTAGCTATTTGCCACACTGTTGTCGCTGAAGCTAAGGATGGTAAGATTCTTTACAATGCTTCATCCCCAGATGAATTGGCTCTTGAAAAAATAGGTTGAATTTAATTGATGATGAAAACAACATCGAAGTTGAAGTTAATGGTAAATCAGTTATCTACCAACTTTTGGGAGTTATCGAATTCAGCTCAGACAGAAAGCGTATGACCATTATTGTAAGAACTCCAGAAAACAAAATCATGGTCCTTTGCAAGGGTGCTGATTCAATCGTTCAAGCTAGACTCTCAGACAGTAAAGCTAACTAAGAAGTCCTAGGAGCCACTGTTCAACATTTAGAGTCATATGCTAGTGGTGGTCTTAGAACTCTTCTTATCTTTATATAATTTGTTGTTTGTAGATCTTCTCTTAGCTGAAAAAGAACTTTCTGAAGCTGAGTACTAAAACTTCAAGGAAGAATACAGAGTAGCCGCCTCTTCTATGATCAAAAGAGACGAAAAGATGGAAGAAGTAGCTGACAGACTTGAATAAAACTTTGAGATTGTTGGAACTACTGCAATTGAAGATAAACTTCAAGATGATGTCGACAAGGCTATTTTCGCCATGAAGAAAGCTGGCATTAAAGTCTGGGTTCTTACTGGTGATAAAATTGAAACTGCTATTAACATTGGATTCTCATGCCAATTACTTAATGATAAGATGGAACTTTACGTTATTGATGGTGCATCAAAGGCTGAGTGTCTTTCTCAAATTGCTGACTCAAGAAAGATGCAAATTATAATATATATTTTTAATATTACGTACTTACTATATTTTTGTAACTCAGAAGGTCTAAGAACATCAGGTACTGTTGTCTCTGGAGAATCACTATTCAAAATTATGAGTTCATAGAGAATTACCAAGCAATTCTTGAAACTTGCTTGCTCAAGCTCAGTCTTGATTGCTTGCCGTATGTCACCAAAACAAAAAGCTGATATTGTAAGACTTATCATTGCAAACAATCCCAGTCTTATCACTCTTGCTATCGGTGATGGTGCTAATGATGTTAACATGATTAATGCTGCTCATATCGGTGTTGGTATTAGTGGAGTTGAGGGTCAATAAGCCGTTTCTGCATCAGACTACGCCATTGGTCAATTCAAATTCTTAAAGAACTTACTCTTTGTTCACGGTAGAGAATCATACAGAAAGAACTCATACTTGGTTTGCTACACTTTCTACAAGAATGTGCTCTTTGTTATGCCACAATTCTGGTTCGGATTCTACTCTGCTTTCTCAGGTCAGGTGTTCTATGAGAAGTGGATCTATCAAATCTTCAACATCATCTTCACTGCCTTCCCAATCATTATTTTTGCCTTGTTTGATCAACAAAAAAGCAGACATCATTTCATGCAAAACCCCAAGGAATACAAAATTGGACTAAGAGGTCAATGTTTCGGAACTATCATTTTCTGGAAATGGATAATATATGGCATGGCCCAATCAGCCATTGTTTTCTATATTGCTTTCATTACATTCAACACAAGTTTGTCAAAGCACAACGGAACAACCGGTGATCTATGGTTAGCTGGTACATTTGCCTATGGAGCCATCGTTATTCTTTGCAACATGACAATCCTCTACGGATCTTTCTCTCACACTCTTTGGTCAATCCTTGTAATTATTTACTCAGTTGCTGCATTCTTTGTGATATTCTGGCTCTTATCATACGTGAAGCTACCTACTTTGGATCACCTCTTCACTGAGATTATTTCCTACCCAGTATTCTACTTGAATCTCATCTTTTTCTTCACAATCACTTTCCCAATCGACAGATTCCTATACTTCTTGAGTGAATGGTCCATTGATAGCAGATAACATGCTGAGAAGGAAAGAAAGATCAAGGAAAAGAAGAAGTTCACTAAGGGTCTTGACCCAAGCAGACTTGCTCCAATTCAAAGATACACTGGTTTCGCCTTCTCTGGTGAAGGTGGTCATTTTTATATAAAATTGGCTATATAAAAATAAACCTTTATAGTCACGTTCCTCAAATTACTGACAAGCTCTTAAGAGCAACCACAACTCTTATGACTGCTCAAAGACTGTTGCCAGCCATTAAAAACCCAACTCAAAAATGAATAGAATTGAGTAAGTGATGGATTAAAGAAGTCACATATTCGAATTTTAAGTAAGAAGCTTATATATATTGAAGTATAAGAAAGTTGTACAAAAATGTGTTAACAACTTGACCAAATAATTTAATTTACTCTAATTTATTGCAAGAATTTATCCTAAATATACAGCCGTTTATTAACAAATGATTTATCAAACATTTATATGCCTACAATAAGAAGTGTTACTTTAAACTAATATCTCTATTCTTTAATTGTCTTTAAGTATATTATATTAATTACTCATCACAAAACCTTTTACTCAACTAAAAAACTTGGAGTATTTCTTATGTTGATCTTCTAAGAATTTCTTTTTGAGTTGCTTTGCTCTTTCGTATTCTTTTCTGCCATCTGCATGAGTGGGGTCTATTTCCACAAGCTTCTTATAGCATTAGACTGCTGAGTCATATTCTTAGAGCTCAAGATAGGCTTTCCCTCTGAAATACAAGCAAATAATATATGTATGATTTTATGAGATGATAGCGGTTAATTGTTAAATGATATAGAGAAACAAAGATATAATTTAACAGAGTTCTTTAAAAATATTCATTGATTATCCCATGCAAATAAAGATGAATTAATTAAAGTGATTAATCATTAATACCAGAGAGGAAAGGTTTTAATTTTATCAGTAAAGTCTTATAGTTTTTTTGAGAAAGTTATTTATCAACTAAAATAAATATAGAACGATATTAATAAATTCTTTTTTACTAAATTTACAATTAAAGCTATGAATTTAGAGTTAAGTAAAAAATAATGAAAAAAAGTTCTAGCAAGTTTATTCAAAAATTTTTTCATAGAATTTATTAAACTAAATTCAAATCTTAGGCAAATTATACATTCTACTAATAATCCAAGATACTTTAATCACAATTTTTTTATATATTTATATCTTTTAAATATGCATGATTACATTTTGATCATAATATTCCTTTGCCTAATAAATCATAAATTTAAAATTCTTATGAAGTTAGATTATGAGAAAATAAATATTATTTCAAACTTTCTTTTAATAATATTGAAGGATCACAGAATATTATTATTAGTACTATATTAAATTAATATTAACAATAATCTAAAATATTGCTATCTTTTATGTTAAAAGAATATTTTAATAGCAATTTGAATTGCATTTTTTAATGTGTAATAATGAGAGCTTTGGGAGAAATAGGATCAGCGGGGACAGTGCCTAAAAATGGAGAATCTAAAACTGGACTGCAAAATGTAAAATTCACGGGACTCACGATCAACGCCTACGGATCACGCCTACAGAGGCAGGACAAGTCAAGTCTACAGTTTGCAGAGTGCAAGAGCTTCAACAGGGAAAACGCTACTGAAGAGGAAAATAGAATATGCAAGTTATTTTATTTATTTTTAGATATTAAAAAATTTTGATTAATTTTTCAATGATAAACGTAAATTTATCGTTGAATCAAGTTTATATTAATATAAGTTTTTGGATGAGGAAAAAGTTTTCTAATTAGATGCGAAATAAGCACTATATGATTAAATTGAAAAAGAATGCCATTCCCCTATCTTAGCTGCTTTTTATTATTCTCTGATAATTTATAAATCATAATAGAGTAATTTTGTGAATTCATATCTTTATAATAAATTAAAAAAATATTGGAAGGGCCTAAATTCTCAATCTAAAATCTTCTATTTTGATATCAAAAATATATTTTAATAAGATAAAAAATTATTTATAGAATTTTCTGTCATTCAAATGTAAAATATTTATATTATGAATAATTTAAATAGAAAATTATAGTAAAAAGTATTATGTCTAAATAATGCTTAGTTTCACTAAAAAGCAATTACTCAGAGTGTGAATTAACTGAAAGGTCCTTCATTTTTGCAAAGAAGAATGGAAATGCGAAATAATTAACAAACTGTAAATGATGTTGAGAAGACCAATGCCACACTCATGAAGTTGAGAAGCAGTAATTCATCTAAAAATTTTCAAAAATTAAGTTTATTAGGGATAGAATATTAATTAAACAAAATAAAATGAAAATTCTTTTTAAAAATTCGATAATCAAAGTAAAATTCAATTTAGATTATAATTAAAAAAAAGATAAAAACTAGATCAGCATCAATGTATAAATTTTACTAAGATATGATTAAAGTGAAAGATAAATTGGGAAATATTATCAAACTTAAATTATTGTAAAAATATTAAATCAATTAAATTTAGAGTTCTTGAAAAAATCCCAATCTCAAGTCAAATTCTTTTTAATTTAATTACTACAAATTTCTTTTAGAATAACTTGAGTAATAGTTTATAATTTAACATACCCATTTTTTATAAATAAATTTCTATACTAAGTAATTTACCAAGAGTAGGAGACAGTGAACAGCTGGTTCCGTTAACTGGACCATCTGTAAATAACCCAAGTTTAAATATTAGATTATTTCAACAATAAGTTGTATTTTTTTCAAAAAATTTGCATTAATTTTGATTAATTTTAAAAGTTAGGGAATCACGAATAAAAGAGGCATGATGGGGTTGAGTTTAAATATATTTAATTACAATAATAATTTTTTCCATTAATTTCTATTCTTGGGTTTTTAAAGCAAAGTATAATATAATTATTTTTAGAGCATAGGAATTTCAAAAAGAGGGTTGGGACATGGAGATATTAAAACCGCCGACACAGATTCAAATTTTTAACTAAAGCTTATCGGAGATATAATCATTATATTATAATTTCTAAGAATAAAATTGGATAATTATATAGGATTGCAATCTAAAAAGGATCAGGTATTATATAATAATAATAATAATAATAATAATAATAATAATAATAATAATAATAATAATAATAATAATAATAATAATAATAATAATAATAATAGAATGGGAAATTACTGGATACCATAAATAATCAAAGATGATTTGTCAATAAGTT
This sequence comes from Oxytricha trifallax, assembly GCA_000711775.1. Taxonomy (NCBI): domain Eukaryota; phylum Ciliophora; class Spirotrichea; order Sporadotrichida; family Oxytrichidae; genus Oxytricha; species Oxytricha trifallax. The sequence continues at coordinate 12,736 of ARYC01001251.1, read as the reverse complement.
TACTATATTTATTAGATTTATCAATGTGCATAACGATAATCAAGGAAATAAAATAAAGTAAATTTTACAAATTACAGTATTATAAGAATGGACATCAATTTTAATTTATTTCTCCAAAAAATATATTAGAATCATTGAAAAATAACTCGATTTGAGATATATTACGGTATTGAGTATATATCTCACTATATTAATGAGTTTTATTCATAATATAAACTGATTATATATGTGATATCCTTTCGTTTTCTTTAAGAATGAAGTTTTCAGTAATTTTCCTTTTAAACTTAATTACTATATAATAATAATATTAATTTTTGTTTATGTTTTAGCAATAATAATCAAAATAATTATTGGATTTTTTATGAAAATTAAACTAAAATCTTCATCATCAATATTATTAGAAGTTAAATTTTTTTAGATTTTATTTTAAATTGTTACACTTTAAAATAATTGAGATAATTAAATTAAAAAGTTTTTTCACAGTATTTTTTGCATTGTGTATATTTGGTATTAAACACATATAAAATAGGTCGTATCAGCCACTAAGCGCAGGCTATTGGGAGATATAAAAATATATATAATAATAACAACACAATTTCAATTTGATTAATAGAATTATAGTATAAAAGATATAGGACAGTAAGATACAAGGAGTAGTTCAGACGCAAGTTCGGATATATAAGGAGGCTATCCAGATAAATATTGCTACTTTATAATATAAATTTATAATCTTTTAGCAATCTATAGAATATATTTATGAGTTATTAATAGCAAATACCTGACAGTAGAGAGGACTGTTAAAGCATAGACAACTAAAATATCGACATAAATTTAATTGGCTAAATACTGTAATCCAAGGAAAATAAGAGCATGATTGCTAATTCCTCAGTCCTTAATAATAATAGAGCGGCGTTGATAAATATGTAGGAAAGTTCAGTCATGATTAAAGGTAGCAGCATAAATAACTAGAAACTTATGCAAAATATAGATGAAGAAACTAATTTAAGTGATTAAGATGCTAATTCAAATTAAAGTTAGTTTAATGTTTTATGACTATATTTAAATTGTAGTTTTTTCTGATATTATGGATTTATTTAGCATAAATTTAATGTTGCTAATTTTAGAACATGCTCACAATGATTAAAACCTTGAAAAAAGTAAGCTAATTGAGAATTGAGTGGCCGATCATAGTAAATATCAAATAACATAAGAACCTATTAATATTAATAATAATGAGAGTTAAACAAAATAAAATTGGGTTAGAATGACGTAAATATGCTCACTTAACATGGTTTCTTCATAACTTATTGATTTTAACTTAATTTAAAGGGTATAATTTATTCTGTATCTTAATTTTTAATTGATCTGAATGAATCTTGCTATATATTTTCCCAGTAAATTCTAAGTTAATTTTAATTTTAATAATTATTCTTCAAATATTACCCTCTAAATTAGTCGAATCTTTGCATTTAGAGATGTTTATAGCTTTGAGGAAAGTAGTGATGTAAAATTGCAAAATCAGACTATGTTATAGTGGAGCCAGTTAAAATCCCTCATCGCTTAAATTTTATAATGGAGCCATATCAATTTTATTTGCAATTTATATATGGTAGCTTAATATTACTAAAAAGTAAATAAGATTATAAAAATTCAATCGATCAAACTTTGCATTTATAATTTAATACTTTCACAGCAATATAAATGTCAATAAATAAGTATTGCTTTAATTTTATTTAAAATTAAATCATAAAAAGGGAAATTTGTTTAAGAATTTAATTTATTTTCCAGAATATAATATATTTATTAAGCTATTTGTATTTAAATATTTTAACAACTTAACTCCTATTTTTCATCTATTCTACACTTCAATCTTCTTATTAATTTTATATTATTTACTTAAGAACTTTTTATATATAATTTTCTATTTTAATTATATTAATATTAAACATTCTTATAACGATTTAGCTTACTACTATGAATTTTAGAGCTGATTGTGAGTTGGTAATGCACCATTTACACTGAAATATTTCGTTTAAATTTTGTGCTCACTTAAGGCTATTCTCAATGAAGCTACTTCGAAGGTGTTTGAGCCAATTAACATGTGATCGAATTACTGCTGCTCTTGTTTTTAGAGACGTTTATGTTCCTTTAAAAGCTGTTTTTATTATCTTAAAACTTCTATTTGGTTTTCAGAAAGAAATTATTGTAAAAAATTTAAGTAACAAGGGGAGCAAAAATAGTGAATTAAGAGGCAAATTGTGATTAATTGAGAATAAAATTTTAGTTTAAAATAATCTCTAAAACTCAACTTATTATATAATGGTCTTCAGTGAGTGTAGTTGAATTTGTTTATTAATTTTCAGTGACTGACTCCTATTACTGAACTTATTTTTGTTCAATTTCTTAATTCTCCCTAATTCTTTAATTTTCGATAATTTCATCCCTCAATTTATCAACATATTATGGTGGCACACTACCACTACCCATCAACAGCATTGCCACATGAAAAGTTTATTTCATGGGTTTGTGCTTATGCTCTAATTCGCTAGTAACCTAAGTTTAATCAGTTTATTACTCTTTACCTTCGACAGTAGAAGGAATTTTAATATTTTTATTTTTATCTTTAGACTACAACTTGTTCTAATTTTATTGAGATAATGTCTTAGAATTAGATTGTTACTTTTATTAAGATCTTTCAGGATATTAGGGTTTTTAAATTGTCGAGAAATACTTTTGAGAGTAAGTTAGATCAAATAAAGAATATCTGATAACTCTAAGAGTGTTGGCTTTCATTACTACCACGAATTATTATTATACAATATTATTATATATAATTTGATAATCATTATTTTCAGATTTACTATAATTCTGCATTAAACAATACCTAGAGATAAAGATATAGTATCATTATTTAATTGATAAAACTGAATATTAAAATTAAAAAAAATAAATTAAATTTAATGGTAGATTCTGATGTAGTAATGAAGGATTTGTCTGTTGATTCCAATTTATAAAGTAATTTGCTAATTATAATTCTTAATTTTTTATTTGTAGACAACTATAATCCTGAAAATGTCAATAAACCTGTAGAATTACCTTTTCAAGTAAGTCTCAAATAACTAATAAGATAAATCTAAAAATAAGCATATTTCGAAGAATTAAAGTTCTTATTCTAATTAAAAATTATGATAATTTTAGGTGGTTGGTAAAAAGTGTGAACTTACAGATCCAATTTGTTTTATCGATATGGAGTACACAGACCCAGATGTTTATGCGCCAAATTGCCTAATTAGCGAGATTTGCGTTATTTTAGCTGGTGGAGATTTAAAGAAATATTTTTATATAAATTCTATTTTGAATTAATCATTTTATGAGAGTATACATATTTATTTTTAAGAAATAGCATTTGATAGGGGATTTCGTAATCAGATATGAGGGAAACATAGGATTAGACAATTTAATTAAAAATGATTTTGTGGCAACAAGACATAAAGAGAATAGATTTAATATGAGTTAGTTAGCCTATTAGCACAAATTTCATAAATTTATAAATGAGTGTCAGTCTGTAGGAAGCAGAGAAAGAAATAATTAAGTAGTTAAGTGAACATGGCATAATTCGTGGGTCAATTCCTTCCGCAGGTATATAAGCGTATAACGATAGAATTTTAATTGAAAATACAATGCCAGAACTTGATAAATTTCTTCATTTTATGTAAGTTTATTCATAGGAAACTCAAAAGAAATTATATGTTTAAAATTAGTACTTTATAATGAGAAATGAGATTGATTATTAAAGTAAATGGAGAATATTAACTAAAGGAATATCGCAGATAATTAAAGAAATAGAATTAATTAATAAAATCAAAATAAATATGTTTTCATCTTTCCAGACTTTCATAGATGGTCCAGTCGACTTAGATGATTTCTATGAATTTAAACTTAGACCGCCTCCTCCTGCATAAGACATTAGTTAAAAATTTGAGTAAGATGAAGTGGTGCAAAGTTCTGATGGATATGGACAAGCAATAAACTACAGTATGAGAAATTAATCGCCTACCGACTAAATCAATTCCCTGAATGATTACTCTAAAAATATCATTTCATGAATATTTAGAGATAAAATACACTACATAGAATGAATTTCTAATTAAAGATAATGATTCAAGGGTTTATGATTTGAATTTTAAAAACCAATCTGCCAATATTTCCGGTTCCTCCCATAAAAACTAGTCGCTAGACAATCCTTAAATTCTAAACTATTAAAATTAAAACGCTTACCAAGACTATTAAGATTTAGGAGTCTCACCTAATCAATACTATTAATAAAGAGCTCATTTGATAGATTAAAATCAACTGAATTCTCAATCTTTAAACACCTCTAGTTTATCAAATAATTTCCAAATAAATCAGACTATGACAGGCACTATGAATGCAAATGGTATTTCTTAATTACTCAGTAACACTTAAAATACTCAACCGCTTTCAGCATTTGACAGACTTTATTACTCTGGACTGCAGAGAAAAGCGTCTAGGGAAAGAAAGAGCAAGTAGATGTAGGATTAGTTGGTTGAGAAAGAAATGCGTGAAGTCTAGAAACAACCTAAGATTAGTGTGATTAAAATTTGAATTAATAATCATTTCCTTACGGAATGATTATCTATTTTTATGTAGCATCATTTACCAAATAAATTAATACATTTAATCTTAGCACAATTAAGCCATTCTTTTGTAAATTTTATTACCATCAAATTAGTGTCATATCAAGTGAGGTGGCAAAGACCCTTCGTGATAGAAGCAACATGGCCAGTAGAAACAGCGCTGCTCATGAAGAAAATTAAGACCCCACATAAAATTTCAACAATTATACTGATCAACAGTAAAACAATAGAACAAACACTGGAGAAAGGAGCTAAGAGAGATAAAAAGGTAAAACCAATGATTTCTTGCAGTATAGCTTGGAATGGCAGAGACTAAGGGATGCTAAAATATAGCAAGCAAAAGTAATGCAGGAGACCAAAATACTTGAAGACAGTAAACCTGTTCACTAAGCTAACAGCAAAATGATTAAAATTAGATAAATTATCATGTAGTTGTTTCAACTTCAAGGAAGGTAATATAAAACATTATATATAATGATGCCAGATGATTACAAAGGTGTAGTCAGTGGATACTACGATCAGGTGAACAAATTCTTTGAAAAGAAACGAATTTACATGGAGATAGCAAATACTAAGCCAGAAGCAAAACCCTAGATAAATAATTATAACCCTGCTGCTAATAAATCTTCAAGAAGGAGTCGCAGTAGATCTGATATTTATAAATTATTTATGTTTATTATATGTATTTATTGTAAATAAGGCATAGATCAAACAACAGATAAGTAAGCTAAACTTAAAATCAGTCAATAAACCTAAGAAATGCAAATGCCTAAAATAATAGTAATATTATGCATATTTCTCAGTCTAACAATTTACTCATAAATAATTATGCTGATTTCAACGAGGGTCTGTCATTAGATAATTATGACACTGTTATTGAAAAATAGGGTGGTACATCAACTCTTAATAAATTTAATGAGTAAACCTAAATTAATTTATTATTATTATCGATTCAATAACACATTTATAATGATAAATATATAACTTATTAAGAAACAATTATATGTGGGAGACAAAGTTGAAATCAGACTAATGAAAAAAGGAATAGAATATAAAAACAATTTAAACCACAAAAGACATGAGCAAATTTAAGAAATGCTTAGAGAGGGTCCAACATTTCAACCAAAACTAATATCAGAAAATGACAAATACTTAAAGGAAAAAAGGAATCTGGCTTAACAATTAGAGGATGGAGTAGTTAAGAGCAAGGAAGAAATTGGAAATTAATTTTACTGTCAAGCTATGGTATTCCTTATGAATAAATAGTAAAAAATCATAGAAAACTAGAAATAACTCTATGAACAGCCTAGAATACCCAAAATGAGTTAGAAATCCATAGAAATAACGTAAAATTAACATAGAAAACCTATTTATGAAAAATAAACAGTTTCAATAGAGAATAAAAAGGGGAAAGGGCACAACTTCAAAGAAGATGTTTAAAAGTAAGATGACCCTGAGGTTTAAGCCAGAAAGAGAGTTAAAATGCAAGAGTTTATAAAAAGAAATTATGAGAAAGAATTAAGAGCTAAATAGTTGAAAAGTGAATAGATTAAGAAAGACTTAGAGTCCATTGAGAAGTTATAGCATTATTTATATAAAATTAGATCAAACATTAAAATAACTATAAAAGAGCAGGGGGTAAGTTTTTAACCAAAACTCTCAAATGGTACCATGAATTTGATAACTCAGCGTCAAAAAAGGTAAACCCCTACTTTCGAAGAATTATACAGAGAGGCAAACATAAAACGACAAAAACACAAGGAACAGATAGAAAAACGCGAGAAAGAAGTTATCGCTTAAGAACTATAAGACGCTACTTTTAAGCCAAATATAAATAAAGATGTCACAGTTTTAGATTAGAAGAAACCAGATAAATCAAGCTACGCTAATAGCTAAAAAAGAGATTAGTATTAGAAGATTTAGCTGTAAAAGAAGGAAGTGAAAGATAAGTAATTGAGTAAATAGCAGAAGGATAGCAAAAATAGTTCATACCTACAAATGTACTATAAAAATCAATTTGGGTAGCAAGTTGCTTAAACGCAATCGGATTTGAAGAAAGCATAAGATATGGTCAAATATGTATCATTCAATGAAAATCAAGAAGATCTTAGTAACAAAAATGACATTTCAATTTATCATATATATAATTTGCTTTATATATGCAAAAATTACCAAAGTAAGCTTGCTTTGTATAAATCAAGTTATATTTTATGATTTCAACTTATCAGGACAAATCCCCAAGCTAACAAACTTAAAACTATCAAGAGTAGCATATAAAATAGTAGTAAAAATAGACCCTTTCTAAATAGCTTCAATTTTAGAATTTATAAAATCTGAATGCATAAGATAACAATAGACGTAGGAGTAGCGAGTTAAACAAGACCATTGAGTCAAATTTATTAGACTTTAATGAAGAGAAATTTATGGAGGATACTAAAAATTTAGGGTAACATATTAATGTAATTGGCCAATCCTCAGGCAGAAGTTCTATAAGCAATAATAATCCAAGTGGGTAGTTGTAAAATAATGAATATGGGCAGTTGGCTTAAAATTAAGGGGCTTACAGAAACAGTTTTCATCAGTTTGCTAATTCTACACTTGATAATTTATTCATTAAATATTAATATTGGCTTAGCCGTAGATTTAAATGAGATACTAAAAAGTCATTACATTTTTTTAAATATAAGTTTGATACTAAAAATAGTTCGAATAGCTAGAAAAGCTTAGTAAAAGTATCAGCTTCATAATTGCCTCTTTAAATGACAGAGACAAAGAGAAGATCAGAGGGGAATGATGTTATAGAGGGTTTCTTGAATGAAATGCAGCTAGCTGCAACTCAAAATTCAGCCAATTTTAGTCAACCAACTATGGAAAAAATAATTGAAGATGCTAGAAGAGCACTTTTGGAATACGATGACAGCAGCTCTTAAATTGAATAATTTTCTCAAATTAATCATGAAATTATTCAGAAATAGACTCAAAAACTGAACAACACTTTAGCTTCAAATTAGAATGATGGCATGTCCAACACTAAGAATCTGATGTTTATTTATGATAATGACAGTAGTTTAGGAGTTGGTATGAATCAGGATTTCAATCCAGACTACAACTAAGAATTGGATTCTATACTTCAGCATTAAAAGTCAATTGATTAGCATACACCTATAAAACCTATTAAATCTCCTAAAAGTGATGCTACTAATTTAATGCCTATGCATTCAAGTGACTTACCCTCCACAAACACGAAGAATATTTTGGAGTAAGATTAATTTGAAGATCTTAAAAACGATTAAGACTTTTCTTAAGAAGATATCTCTTAAACTTCTCAAAATCGCATTTAACCATTCAATCCCCCATCCTCATCTTAGAATACCTCCCAAACCCCTACTTAGCAATCTACTTCAATCCTTGAACGCAACCAAAATACAATGAATAAGACTTTGAGTTTGATAGAGGAGGAGAGTCAAGAAGAATTTTTCACAAATAATGATGATCAAGATAGATAATCCTCCTACACAAATCAAGACTACCCACGAGGTAGCTTGAATGCTATAAATTAGAGCAATAACGCACATCACTCATAGAACCACACATAAAATAACACCATGTTAAATACGATAAACTTGAGAAATCACAATAATGATAATAGCATGTCTAATACACAGGAATTATCTCTCAAACATGAGCTTATGATGGGCAGAGACAGCTTTCATAATAATGCTGCAGATTTTCATCATAACGATTAACTTGATATTATTCACAGAGGCAGTGACTACAGTGCTTACCAAAGAATTTCATTGATATTTATTTGTTAAAGCAATACAGTATAATACTATTCTCACATTTTTTTATTAAAGAAATAGTTAATATAGCAACATAGATAATAGGCATAATGAGGGAAACTTGTTCAGTCCAAATAAGTAGGAATTTAATAATGATTTTGATGAAACGAGGAAACTCAATTAAAATGATTTTATGAGAATATCAGATTCTAAGAATAATTCAAAACGTCTAGATGAAAGTGATATTCAAAATAAGAGTCGTAAACGTGAAAATTAAAGCCATAATAAATTAAAAAATTTGTTATTATATTGAATTTAATTTAACAAATAAAAACTTAAAAGTAATTATAATTTAATGGTAATTGTAAATTACATAATTTTAATTTGGGAAAGTTTACTGTAGAAGTCTCTCACCACATTAAATCGACTCAAGAGCCTCAAATACCCAACATGGTGAGAGATATAGAAAACATGGAGAAAGATTTCACGAAGTTCCTTGAATAAATATATAATTGATGAGATTTTTAATGATTCGATCTACAGATCCAAGTAAAAATTTGAATTAGATGAGATATTTATTAAGGAGTTATAAAACTTTTGATTTCTTAAATGCTTATTGAAGGTTAATTTAATAATAAAATATTAAACTTATTAAATTATAAACTTTATAATATATAATTTAAAATGAGTACACCAGCTAGAAGAAGGATTCTTGCTGATTGGAGGAAATATTATAGAAATAAATTGATATTAATTATATCAGTATCTAAAATATATAAATCGTATTTAATTTTGCTATTAAGATTAAAATATTCTACTGAGGGTGCAGGTTTAGGCATTCTACTGAAATTCGATGAAAACTATATTTTGCGATGGGAGGCAATAATATTTGGTCCTGATGATACAGAGTGGGAAGGAGGTGTCTTTAATCTCGTAATAGAGTTCACTGAAGAATACTTTAATATAATTTTTTATAATATAATTATTTAAATACCCCACAAAACCTCCAAGAGTGGCTTTTCTAACAAAAATGTATCATCCAAATATCTATAAAAATGGAGAAATTTGTTTGGATATTTTACAGAATGGATGGACTCAAGCTTACGATAGTCTCGCTGTAATGAAAAGTATTTAAGTAAGTTATAAATAAAAGCTGAAAAAATAGTATCATAAATTTTACACAAAAATTAAAGATTTCCCATCTTACATCATAATTTGTAGAGTTTATTGACTGATCCAAACACAAAAAGTCCAGCAAACACAGAGGCTGCAAATAAGTTTGATAGTAAGTTTTAAAAATATAAATTAGATTTTTACATTTTGAAATTAAAGTGGGATTTAATCATGATATTTGTATTTTAGACGATAGAGATGCTTACTTAGATTGTGTCAGGGATTGTGTAATTAATTCATGGATGATTAAGAATTGATTAAATAAATAATAGATTGAAATTTAAATTTAAGGTATTTTTATGTCTTAATTTCATTTATCTCTCTTCATTTAATCATGATTACAAACAAATCATGTTTTTGGTGAAAAAAAATCAAGCAAATACTAGAAATTATTAATCTATATTTAAGACTGACACTCTTCTATGGATTCTGTATTTCTTCCCATAATCCATTCTCTTTATATCTACTTTAATTAAATAATCAAATTGAAAAGATTTCTAATTATAAAAATTTAAATAAATTTCCATAAATTTTATTAATTTATAGTAAGCTAAATAAGACTAATAGTAACAGGCACTAAGCACACTTCAAAACCCCTATGAAAGAAACCTCATAGAAGAGTCGGCTCGCTTGATTACTTAAAAAGAGCTTGCAAGCAGAGATCTCTTAGATCTACAGAAAATCAATGTCGACTCTTATAAAGCTCTCATTATTCCCTCATTTTGCTTTGGATACAATAGAGCAATCATGAATTAGGCTTATCATTTGGCTTTACTCAGATCTACAATTAAGGAATTTACATTTTATATTTGCACAAAAGTTAATCCTATACAGGTAATATCCATCAATCTTTATTGGATTATTTTTGGATCGATCTTTTCAAATTTTTAGGCTTAATTCCATATGTATATTTAATTTTAAAATTTCATGTTAAGCAGAAGTTTATTATCGCTCTTGGACCTACATCAATAAACCTAGTTTCAAAAGTATTAGGCATCAAAGAAGGCAAAGTACAGCCCTACCCCTACATAAAGCAAAATGAAGCATTTGCATTTAGGTACTACGAAGACGACAGAGTCCTCTACTTACCCTATAGAAGTGAGCTACTTTTTATGGACTAGAATAAAGCTCAAAACGAATAGCTAAATCTGGAATAGAGTTAAGATCTCAAAATCACCATAGAAGGAGAAAGTGATGAGGCAAAGCTTATAACAAAGACATTAAATATATTTTTCATTATAAAATTTTAGAGTTGATAAATATACTAAAAAAGCTGAAGAGAAAGAAAGCAGAAGAGGAAGATTACATGAGACAGAAAGATTTGAAAAAGCACAGTGATAACCCCAAACTTTTTATGTTACTTACACCAATATATCAATTAATTTTAGAATAAAATTAAAATTAATTTTGATAAACTAATGTATGAATTTCACAAAGAAATTGAGTCCCTTATTTTGTCACTTAAATACAGAGTTCTAAAGACATTGCCTTAGAAGGAAACTGAAGAGTCTAAATGATATAATAAAAATATCAATAAATAGAGAAATATAATTAAAATTGTTTATCTTTTAAATTATGATATTGTTATCTTACACAATCATCGTGATTTTAATTAAAATTAATGTTAATTTAGTAAATATAAGTAGTTTTTTTCATGCAAATTTATCTAATATGAAAATGCTTTGTGATTTTTAAAAACAATATTAGGTTTTAACTATCTTTGTGAAACTACAATATATTTCACAAACCTAATTTAATATATTTATTTTCAATTTTAAGAATTTAAAAGTCTGAGTTTATATATTTAATTAGAATTATCATTTAAAATCACTCAGCAGTACATTCGAAGATTATTCATTTTTTTAATAAATTTTTAATAGTATTCAATTATTTTAAACATATTTAAATTCAAGGGGTGAATCAAAACCCCAAAACCCCTTAATGAGGTTTATAAGTGCTTTGATTTGTAGGGAATTTGTTAGGGTTGGGGTTATTAATTAAATGCGAGACAAAAATAGCAAGCTTTGGGGTCTATTTATGATGAAGAGTATATAGATTTAGTGTTTAAACTGCGATATGGATGTGATATATCCAGTGAATAAGTTAAACTAGTTCTGAACTATAAGTCTATTGCACTGCTCTTAAAGCGAAGTCCATCAACTGTTCGATCCCACTGTCTTATAGCCGTATAACTAAAGCAATAATAGCTGAATTCTATGCCTAAGAGGAAGTCAAAGTTTCTATAAAAGCATATTGACTATCTTATTAATGATAAACTTTGAAGTATTGGGCTCACTTCTCTCTCGACTAACGAGCTATTATGTTTCATCGCCAGTTCCCTGAGTTGAAGATCTCTGTATAGTCTGTTGCAAACATTTATAAACGAAACGGTATCTCTTACAAAGGTGTAAATCGTGTCAAGAGAGTCATTTATTTCACTCTGCCATTTTACAACAACAACTTAAATTATATTTATAATTAAATGCAGAGAGCCTAATAGAGTAATATTAAGTTTATTCATGCTGACGAGGCTGTTTTTACGTTCAACACTTTCATCTAGAAGTCTTGGTATAAGAGGCATAGTAATATAGAGGTATATGACTAGAAAGTGAAGGTATAAACAATGGCAATTCTTGGAGGAATTAGCGAGGATGCTGTTTTAGAAACTTATGTTATTCATCCTCGCTCTATTAAGACAGAGCAGTATATTAAGTTCTTAGAGCAGCTGAGAGATAATTGCCGTGAATAAGAGATTATACTATTCGTTGATAATCTTTCAGTTCATAAGACAAAAGAAACAAGGAAAAGTTATGAACAACTAAGAATAACACCAGTGTTCAACGTGCCTTACAGCCCATTGTTTAATGGAATTGAATTCTACTGGGGTATACTAAAAGGTCATTATAAGAAACTGCTGCTATACCATCTAATGCATGACTTACCTATCGATACAGTTGACTTTATTAAAAGCTCAGCGAAGAGAGTAGATAATTTATTGGCTTAAAAGTGTGTGAAAGAAGGGAGAGTGAATGTATGTAAATAAGTTTTGTAGTTAAGTTAATGAATATACAAGTCACATTTAAAATTCTTTAGAGGGAGCTGGCTTCTCTTTCTTTTCTTCTA
>ARYC01001250.1:0-68567 GCA_000711775.1 Oxytricha trifallax | reverse complement strand
AAAGAGAAGACTGGAGAGATGGAGGTTTACAGTGGGATGTGTGGGCTTTAACAGCAATAATAATAGAGTGCGATATGCCTCGCAACGATTACTACTCTACCAGGTGCGAGAAGGATGCAAGGCAAAGAATAAAGCAATTTATTGAAATAACAAGAGTGTCTCAATCAATGAAGCAAATGGCAGAGTCAATAATAATAAAACCAAACTCAAGATCATACATATCAATATAGTAGATAGAGTTGTGGTTAAGTAAGATAAACTTCAGACCACTCCCCCATGATCCAAAAGTGCATTTTGAGTGATTAAATTAAATAAATTTACTATAAATTTCACATTAAAACCTATTAATAACCCCAACCCCTAACAAATTCCCTACAAATCAAAGCACTTATAAACCTCATTAAGGGTTTTGGGGTTTTGATTATTGCTAATTTGGTACTATGTGTTAACCTATTACTAATTAACATTAAGTGATTCTTGTTTTAAATGTTAGATTGTTGCTTTCTTTAAAAGACCGTTGAGCTTAATTCTTTCATTATACAAATTTGAGTTTATGCTTTTCGGTTAAACTTGAGAGTGGCTGAGCTTCAAAGTATCCAAAGTTGGAACGTAATTTTCTAATAAATGTTGTGAATTTTCGAAAAGCTCATTATGCTTTGGCTTTGAAGGAGTTAACTGATGATTGTAGTTATCATTAAATAAAATTTGGGAGCTGTCTGGCAAATCCTGCTATAAAATGAAATCAAATACAAGAAATACTCAACTTACCATATCCTACTTGTAAGTAGTCATGATATGAGGAGGTCTTCGAATAGATTATGAATATCGCAATATATCGTATTCATTTTCTAGGTCTCTCTTGTGATTCTTTTTCTTCCTTTAAGCTTTTTCTTCATTTTTTAATCTGGCATACCTCTAGTTGCTATCATTACTGAGAATTTGTTGTTGCGTCTTATCAATAAATTAATCTATTTGTAACTCATTCGCTGTCTCTGATAAATGAGGATCTGACTGATTTTATGGGGGAACCATCTCTTCTGCTTTTGTGTTAATATTCGCACCTATGATATCAGTGCTCTAGACACTATTTTAAATTGAAATTGGAGACTCTTTAGTAGAGGAGTCATGGCCTGGTCCATCCCCTTAATAGTTAAAACTACTCGTACTTTACACGCTACGTTTATTGTAACTGCTTTTAATTTTCTGGCCAATTATCAGTGGATGGTTGTGGTAGTGAAGTGCTTGGAAGAAGGTGAAGTAATCCTAGCCATCTTACTTTGTGAATTTCATTCGGAAAGGACAGTTTGACTTCTTAGATTGGCATCGTCCATCTTACTTTTTCTGAGATAACTTCTGGGTCTGTTAGGTATCTAAAAAGAAATATTTAGATGAATCTTGCGCCAAAATTAAATCATAAAACTCTCAATAGTGTGCATTAATAAATCATTGAAATAATTTTAACTTACCATTTATTGTTTCATTCTGTAAGTCTTCCTCTTTCTTCATACTTCCCTTTGAAAGTTTAACTTCATCTTTAAAGCGATTTCTCTTCTAGCCATATTATTATCAGAAAATAATTTGATATAGGAATTTTAAATAAAATTATATATTAAGTAAATGCTACAATCTTAGATCAGCAAACATTAAAGAACATTAGTTTTATAGTTTTATACTAATTTACAAAGAGAATTTTTAATTTAGGAAAATTACTAATATATATGTAAGAATGAGTTAACTCAATATTTTTAAATCAATATTATTTTAGGAATAGTGACAATACAGCGTTTAAGGTTATGAATAAAATATATTATAATTTCTCTTTGTTTTGTCCCTTTTTATAAAAATATCCTTACAAATCTTTTTGCATTAATCCTGTTTAAATTAAATTTTAATTAATCAAATTTTTTAAATACCCTAACACAGCGTTATTTATAAAGTTCTATCTTGCAATGTTATATCTCCCCTAGGTATACAAATCTAGAACCCTCTCTCTGCTCCAAACTCCCTTACTTTTTAAATAACCTCTTCTCGATTATCATACTTAGTATTTTTCAAGTGCAAATCAATATCCCGCATTAAAAACCTCTCTTAATCGTATTCTCTAGCTTTAAATTAAGGATTAAATTAGAATTTAGACTCTTATTTTATGCTTCTTGGTCTACCAAAGTTTTGTTATGGTTGTTATTGAATACCGTACTACTGCGAGGTTTTGGTATAAGAGGAGGTATGTGAAGAGTTTGAATTTGCTTGATTTTACAAATCGTTTAAAATCTAGTTTTGGACTAAAATCACAGCTTAATTTTGGCAATCGTCAATAATCAATTTTTGTTCTTCTTGATAATCTTGAACTTGCTTCTAAATACTGAGCTCATTCTTTATTTTAAGTGGACAGAGTGAACCAATTTGAATCATTTAGTTTGGATCAATTATTTCAACAATTTGCTAAGGAGATATCTTGGGGATGTTGGCTACTAATTGAGGGTATTGAAAATCGATCTTTACGCTTGGATTAATACTTTAATCTTCTTCATCGATTTCTTCTTAATCCTAAACACTCTACAAACTCGTGTTCAAATCCAGAGAATTATCCTCCACTTAATTGTTCTATTGGTCAGGAATATCAATTTGAGGTTTAAGGCTAAACTATTTTTTCTCTAATTCTCTATCTTCTTCTTAAACCTAAACTATCAAACTTTCAATGCCTGAGTTATGAGTGTCATCAGTGTGCTTTATGTTTTATGATGTTGAAGGCATAGTGTTCATATTTGAATCTATCATTTAAGTCTAACTTTCATTCTCTGAGTTTTGTTAATGCTAGACTTGTTTGCACTCTATGCTTTCTTTTATCTCTTCACCTTGAATGTTATCATTTTTTACTAAGTCAACTAATATCTTATCATCGTTTTGCATCAAGCTAATGTCATCTATTAACTCACCTATAAAATTTATTAGGAACATATTTCAAACTTACCACTTGAGAGTAAGAGCCTACGAATTTTTGCTTCCTTTTTTACTCCAAACTTTTTCGCGATTCTTTCTTTCAAGATATCTATTGTATCTTCATCTTTGTTAACTATCATAAGAACAGGTCTTATTTTTTAAGCTCTCCTTATACCAATTGAGATTCTTATTTCTCTTTTCTTTTTCTTTAATAGTAAATTTTCACTTCCAGAATTAATATGAGGTTGATCGTTCTATGGAATGCTCATATTGTTTACTTTTTGATTTTCAACAAAATATTGATCGTAATGCTTACTATTAATCTAGTATAATCAAAATGGGGAGACAGTTAAAAATAAATGAAAAAAGAAATCAAATATAATTATGTTCATATCAAAATACATTAGTAGAAAAAAACAGTCTCTTATTTGAATTAAGATTAGAGATTTTAATTATCAATATTAGTGAACTATTCATACTTAAATTTAATTAATTTTTAATTTAATCACTTTTTCTGATTCATTTCTATTTTAGGGCTTGTCTTATATGTCTAGCATTTATACTCATTGTTGCAACTTTTCTTGTGTGTTTTTTGTCAAAATTTTAGATATCTTCAGGGTATCTTCCTTAAGCTATCTTCAGGATATCTTCCAAAAAAAAAATTAAAAATTGAATTTTTATAGTAGTAATAACAACAGTAGCAGTAATAACAACAATAATAGTAGAATCAGCAATAAAATTAATAAAATCAGTAATACTTACTGTTCTGGGATTTTTCTTAAAAAATCCAATTTTCTAAATTCATGTTTTGAGTATGTTGATAATGAAGATGAGGATGAAGATAGTGATGATAATAACAACTAATATACAAATTTTAAATTTCTGAAATTCTCTAAAATTTAAGCAGAACAGTAAGTATTACTGATTTTATTAATTTTATTGCTGATTCTACTATTATTGTTGTTATTACTGCTACTGTTGTTATTACTACTATAAAAATTCAATTTTTAATTTTTTTTTTGGAAGATATCCTGAAGATAGCTTAAGGAAGATACCCTGAAGATATCTAAAATTTTGACAAAAAACACACAAGAAAAGTTGCAACAATGAGTATAAATGCTAGACATATAAGACAAGCCCTAAAATAGAAATGAATCAGAAAAGTTATTAAATAAAAAATTAATTAAATTTAAGTATGAATAGTTCACTAATATTGATAATTAAAATCTCTAATCTTAATTCAAATAAGAGACTGTTTTTTTTCTACTAATGTATTTTGATATGAACATAATTATATTTGATTTCTTTTTTCATTTATTTTTAACTGTCTCCCCATTTTGATTATACTAGATTAATATTGAAGCTTTAGTTCCCTCTCATCTGACCCATTGCTTATAAATTAAAGTTTTAGCTGTTTAAATAATTTGAGGGGTCATTGTTGAATGAATACTGACTTGGGTTCATGTATTAATTGCTCTGATCTCCTCGGGAGTACTTGCTCGGATTAGCATTTCCATTAACAAGAAATTACTCTATATTACTAAACTCAAAATTGTTGTTGTTGTTCAGTAAAGATAGGTTTTGGTTCTATGGTAGCGAATTAGTGTAGAGTGTATTAATGGCGTGATGGTTATTATTAGTAAAATAGATATATTTATTTATAAATGTGGGAATTCAATATATGTAATGACATTAATATATAAACATTATATATTTAATTTATATAATATGAGGTGTGCTTGTGTGTGACAGTGGCGTCTTTTCATTGTGGAACAGCATTTAAGATGAAAATCTTTTTATTGATTGATAATATTAAGCTATAAATATTGAAAATTACGTAATAAGTTAATTAATGTTGAAATTCCTGACATAATAAAATGAGGAACTATGATTAAACCTAACTAACTAATAAGCTCGATAAATTGGTTGTCTGTTAAAAGTAAAACATTTAGTATTAAACTCAACCGAATATATCAAAACTTCAAAAAATTAAAAAAAGATAGACATAAATTACTATTAAATTTAAGACATTCATTAAAATGATAGGAATAATTTAGACTAGATATCTATGTTTGAGTAATTTTCTATATTATCAAAATTTTTAAATTATAATTAAGGCTTATATAAATTATATTATCATTTTAAATAATAAAACACCAGATAATCCTCTACTTGTTTCAATTTAAATTCTATTCAATAATATATTTTCTATTAATATAAAAATAAAATAAATTTGAGAAAATTCTTATTTTTGTATTGATACTAAATAAGTGATGCTGATAAATTAATTTGATAAGCATTTTAAATTGAATTATAATTAAATTATTATAAAATTATATTATAATTGTAATAAAAAACCATTCTATGGAGGAAGACTTAGAACAACTGTCAAATGAAGACTTGAAACTACTGTATGATACTTTCACTATAGTTCGCTCAGGAGACTATCCTGGGTCTGAAGTCCAGATGGGTTTTAAATTGCTATTTAACGAAGCAGATAAAAATGGAGATGGATTCCTAAATTATAGAAAATGGAAAGATTTTTACAGGCTATATATATTAAAATCTTGAATTTAAGGTATTTCATTAAAATATTGTTGATTAGTAGAGAGAGACAATGAATTTATATAATTAATGCGTGGTTACTTCAACAGTAGACATATCAAGCCTAGTCAAGTCGATTATGACTTAGTTTTATAAGAAATTTTAAATCTATTTCCTATTATTTTTTCATATCCTATAATAACTGAATATATAAATGTAAACTCATTAATCTGAAATAATTTTAGCAAATGAGTTTTCAAGAAGATTGACTTGAACAGCGATGGAAAGATAAGTTTCGAGGAATATGACATTTTTGTGCGAATGATCTATGAAACTGAATATTTACCTGCTCTTGAAAGAGAAATCAAGCGCAGAAAATTGCTTCTATAGTATCCTTAATTTAAATTTATTCTTGGTTTTATTATCAAAGTATTTAAGTAGATTTATTATAATATTTATTTGTTAAGAATAGTAATAACCTTCATCAACGACTGTGAATTAATATGGAAGTAGCAACTAGCAATATTTTATAATAACAAAAATATTGGAAAAAACATTTTGAAACTCATTCACAACTATTTAAATCTGATATTCATTAAAAAAATTAATTTAATACTTCTATAATTCTATTTAAGATTATAGAAGTAATTTACCAACTAATTATCCCAATATTAATATATTTTAATTAGAAAAATATTCATTATTTATAATATATATAAAGTCACAAAACTCAATTATAATTTAATTATAATATGGAGTTTCGTTGCAGAATGGTGCTAGGTAGACGCCTAAAACTGGAAAAAATAAATAATAGTCAAATAATATATCAAGGGGATCTTAATCAAACTTTAAAAATATATTTTAAGATTATAATTATGATATTTTACTATGTTATAATGGTAAACCCAATAATAGTTTAGAAAGAAATGGAATCCTAAAGAAAAAATGATAAGAAATAATTATGATTCAAACTCACATGAATAAAATCCATTAATTTGGATACTTTTATAATCATAAATTTATACTTTGATTTTATTTATATTAAATTCGATTTTAATATAACATTTCTAATTGTTTGCAGTGCTAATTAAAAATATAAGATACTGATAAAATTTAGCAAAGAGGTATAGAAAAAAGATTTATCAGAATATATGAGTATAGAAGTAAAAAGTGTATTTATTTAAGATTATATAAAGTTTTTGAAAAGGTAAAAGTTAAAAAATATATACAGCTCATTTAGAGAAAAGCTAATCTATGTTTTTGATATCAAGTTATATAGTCAATTCAAATTTAATACAGTGTCCTCAAATCTTATGAGGATTCTATTGCAATATTTCAAACAATATTATTGAGGTTCATGTGGCTAGTGATTCCAAATTTCTATTCATCACCTATTTTATTTTGAAAACCTTCCTTTCCCCAAATATTCTTGTTCATTAATTTGCTTGTAGAAGCACCATTAATATATAGTAAAATTGATAAGAAAAGTAAGATTAAAGAATATACATAAACCGTAAAAGTATTTTGTAAAACTTTCCATTGATCTTTTGATCGTAAAAACCTTGAATTTTATCTTCAATAACAGGCAAGAAACCATGATGCATGCGAATACATCTCACGTTGCAGTCTATGGTGTTTGCAGCGTCTAATTTGCAATAATGGAAGCAATCATTCAAGTTTATTTGCAATTCTCTCATCTGAAATTCAATCTCAAATCTCATTTAAAAGTAATAAAATACATAATTAACATCACAAAAATAGTTAACTAATTCGAAATATATTAAGTATAGAATTCATTTCTTTCAAGTCAGTAGAGCAAGTCTCTACGCAAGCATTATAATCCTCAGCCAATTAAATATAAATACTTATAAAATCTCATACATTATTTTTTCTAGAGTAATTTAATATAATTTCTGATTCGAGTTATGAAGGAAGACTCTCTGCTTATTTTAAACATCTGGATTGAATTTATCCTCTAAAAAGTATGTTTACTGGCTCTTATCTCCCTCACTTGATGTTATAATGACATTGAGTAGTTTTTTAATATCTTTTTGAGAAAATAAATAATCTTAATAATTTTGACAATAACTGGCTATAGTAAGACTCGCATTGGGAGGAGTAACAAGATAGATAGCGGTTTGTGAGCACTTTCTGTCTATCATCTAACTTCACGAGCAAGCCTTTGACAGCAGACACGAATTTATTCTTGTGCACATTAATTTCTTTCATGCCTTGATCTTTGATTGAGAGTGCAAATTATAATAAATTAAAAGACAGTGCAGGTATGGCGGATTGCTATTTTTAGATGACTTCTTATTCAACACTCTTTGATTGTATTAATGAATAAAATCTATCATTTTTTATACAAAGTAATAGCAAATATTATGATTGAGATTCCTTTGCATTTTTGTTACCTATTCCTGCACCAAATGCAAATGGAGTGACTTCTCTTGGCTTTCCTAATTGACTCACGTTTATGCTAGTATTTATTAGGGTAAAATATATGATTTTTGTATTATGTAGATATTTTATCATGATTTATATTTTTAAAAAATTACATCCCTAAATCTAGTACTACTCTGCTAATCAACAGCTGAAACCTGTAAATTTGAGCTATTACTCTGATTTTATTGAGATTTTTGTGGTTGTTAAGACATTTGCAATTATTATTTTATATTCCAATTTATTATTTACTGATCGATTAAATCAATGTTTATAATGTAAATAACTTGCAATTAAGTATTCACTACTTTCTATATGTATGTGGTATTAATAAGATTATTTTCAATATTTTCACAATTTATGGTCAATATAATTTAATTGCTCTATTATGATGAATATAAAGATATATGATCGATATAAGATATTTGCAATAATTTTATTAAATAATTATCTGAAAAAATATATAAAATTTAATCAAATATATAAGTTTATCAATTTATGATGTCTAATAAAAAAGATCCCAATACGTCGGCATCCAGATAAAAATTAAAAAAAAAGAGTTAAAAACAAATTATTTGAAATGCGAAAGTCAAAAAACTTTAAAAACAAAAATAATTTGATTTAAATTTGTATATTACATTAATAAACCCCAAAATCTAAATCTAAGGTTATTGAATAAGACATTAGCAAGCAAATATCTCAAAATTATATGCAATAAAACATTATAATGACTCACTAAAATTCAGTGAGGGTATTGTTGAATGATTCGAATTCATCATTGATCTAACAATAACAGTAAGTTATTAATAATGGTGGGAGTGCTGGTTTTAATTAATACATAAGCGATAATCATATATTTATAATAATTATCATTATTCTCATAAAAAGGGCTATATTTTTTAAACTGTTTTATTTGCTAATAAATGATATTATTGACATTAATCATGGGAATAATGTATTAAATGTGGGGAGTAATAACAACAGCATGATATTTGGAGGTTCAAGCAATAATGGAAGTTTATTGATAAACTAGTAGAATACCGAACCCAATTAGCGAATTGGCCTTGGTCTTCATTAGCACACTAAATCTAATCTATCTCAATCTAGTAGCGTTATTATGAATTAGAGTGGTATATATTCCTCTCAGCTTAGCAACACTAATGGCTTTATTCACAGATCAAACTCTAGGTCATACTCAAATAATTTCTCATTAAATTATATCAAGTTATTTTGGCACAATTGACGCATATTATTTATAATTTGAGGAAGAAAAGCGACATGGAGAAATCTGTGGTTGATTCATCAAGAAAAAAGAAAAATGCACTGGTTCAGGATTTAAAATACCGATAATCAAAGTTCTTTTATGAGAGCCAATTTCCACATTTATAGACTCAGAACAACATATTAATGCCAATTATAATTTTTATTTAACTTTTTTCTACAACTAGAGCATAAGTGTAACAGACCAAGCGAACAGCCCAGATAAACAAATGAGATCAACGCTCAACAAATAATCAAGGGACGATGTACTAGAGTATAACTATGGGGAGTCAAGTCAGGGGTGTTGTTTTTGGAACATTCTAGGCTTTGGCAGCAGGAAATCAGGAAGTGGGCAAGCTGTTTATAAGCAGCAATCCATCAGTAAAACTTCACTTAAGAAGGAATCTGAGTGAAAGAGAAAGCAAAGTAGGAGATTACTATATATTACTGGTAATAAGCTCTTTAATTTCAATAAATTTATTATGCAATTTAATATAAACATTAGAAGATCTAAAAATGTAGTTAGCCCACATACAAGATCCAAATCACCACAAAAAAAGAATAAAGTTGTGAATTACCCAGCTAACTACTCAAAACAACAAGATAAAAATGAGGTAAATAATTAAATAAATCTGTGACGTTCTTTATATAAAATGTTCTTTATTATAGATTTGGTCAGTATATCTTTTGAATAATCTAATGAATCTAGAGGGGCTTATATGGGCTGACTAACTCTACAGATATATTCACAGTAATGAGCATTGTTTCTAAGATACAAAGTTTTTTTATAGTAAATTTAAACGCGCAACATAATTCTCAATTAGAATTCCAATCAATCATTTTTAGTCATTCAACTTTAATTTAAATTAAAGTTCAGGTATATAATTGCTTATAAAACTTAATTTCGAATTATAGATCTAATATATATTTCTTGAACTATACGAAATCTCAAATGGGTGCTTAACCTCTGATGCAGAGACATGCGCTTATGACCAGGAAGCTTACCGATTAATCATTCAGGGATCATATGGGAAGTATGAAAACCTCATTTCAAAGCTCACAAGGAAGTTCAAATAATGTAACTTTTTTTTAAGTTGCTTAATTGTATTTAATTTTTGATTTTTAAAAAATAAAGAATAAGGAACCCTGCCATAAGATTAGGCGACTTTAAGATCTGGCATCCTATGTAAAACTTATTTTTTAATTATTTAAATTAATAATTAATTTATGATCCTACATAAAAAGACACTCAGCTTAGACTAAAATTACGATCCATAAGCACAGTAAAATCTTTCCAGAAAATCACTTGAGCACTTTATGGAATAAAATCGCAATCCTCATGCAACTTTTACAGATAATTTCTAATTTCAGGACTTCCTGGCTGGTAGAGAATTTCAAACAAAAGAAGAAGAAAATATACATCGATTTATTTATGACATAGAGGATCCTTCAAAAGAATTCGAGACTCTTGAATCAATGGATAAACAAACAAGGCTGTTATTTGAAGTTATTCATAGAAAATTCAATTATAAACATACTTCATGTTTCAAGTCCTTTTAAAAAGATATTTAAGTTCTTAAACTGCAGTTAATGAATATAGACCATCCCCTGAACATAGTAATGAAAAGATTTGGGTTCTTTTTCGTGAAGCACTACACCTGGCAGATACTCCAAGATGAAAAGACTGGTGACTACTACTTAGTGAAAGAGCTCCATCCTGGCAAGTATGACGCAAAATATGTGAATGAGACTCAAAGAGTTCACTTAGAACAATCTTACAATCATCCAGATAACAACGAGGACTACTTTGAAAACTACGATGAGGACATGAACTTGATAGATCCAGATGAGATGGAGTACTTGGAATTTATTGGAAATCAGGTGGAGGATCATACTATCAATAGCTCACCAAGAAGTTCATTGAAAAGAGCATCGTTCGCCAAACAAATTGCTTAATTCAAATTTGATGAGCAAGTCAGATATAAAACTGCTTAAGGTGCTCTTATGGAAGTAAGACAGTTCTTATCACTTTAAATTTTATTTTGCCTCAATAAGTATACTTATTCTTAATATACTTTTCTTAACTTATGTATGCTATTTGCATTAGATTCTATATTCCAGTACTTAAGTCAGAAGTGTTAGAGAAAATGAAGGAAGATCTTGTTGAGATCCTCACAAGAATACTATGTTTTTTTTATAGTTTATATATCATTTATAAATTCCATAAGAATCCTCTTCAATGATAAACTATCCAGCTTAATTGTAACTCTCTGCAGAATTTGCACAATGGACGACGAAAGAACCCTTATAATGAAAATCAACGAACTCCAAAGAGTGAAATGTTCACAAATTGGCTTAGAAAACTATTTCTGCCTTGATAAGCATAGTAGAATTCTTGATATCTATCAAAAATAGCTCTAGGACATATAAACGTTGTAGTAATAAAGTAAGAGAATCACAGCTAACTTTGACGGTGATGTGGGAGGAAGCAGTGGCTCAAACGAAGAAGAGAAAGATTTTGAAGGGGATTCCAACGAAGAATCAAAGGAGAACATGTAACAGCAAAATAGTTCAGTCACACTAACTCATTTCAAGCCAAACTATAGCAGTCTAGCTTCTCATAACAACCAATCAAGCAATAATCACCCGTACGAAGTTTAAAATGCCATAGCAGAAGAGAATGATGAGGGATCGTCAAACGACAGCAGTGAAGACGAAGACAGAGAGTACCTGATGCACCCCACAGATGAGGAACTGTTACTTTAAAGAGAAAGAATGAGGTCTGTTAGGCTTGACTACAGAAACTCCAATCTCGATAATTCAGCTGGGAATAGCATGATCTTCTAGAAATAATTACAATCTCCAAGAGACAGCAATAACTTGAGCAATCCAAATGAGTTTGAAGTTGATAGCGATGACAGTTAAGATTTCGACTTTAAATACAAAAATTTGACTCATGAAGAGAGAAAGACGGTTAAATTGTAAAAAATGATGAATTTAAAGGCCGATATTGAACTAAAACTCAAACAAAAACCTTATATTTAAGCAGTTTAGTAACTTAAAATGATTCCTGAATACCTCAATCCAATTGATAAATTAAGATGCTTGGCTACAGTATCATCTACAATTGTTGAATCTATCAATAAATTTTGGAAAGGCATAAATGTCGACAAGGAAAAACTTACTATTAATGGTGATTCTATGCTCATATAAATTTTTAATATATCCTAAAGAAATTACTTATATATTGAGTATTTTCTCATGATCTACATTTTCATAACAATAAAAGCTAGAACAAACGTCCACGATCTCTTTGCTTAAATTAAATTTATGGGTGAATTTTCCACTTCCACAATCAAAAACACTAAATTAGGTTACTGCATGACCACACTTGAGATAGCTTTAAACCATATCTTATAATTGACTAAAGAGAACTTTGATACTAAAGATAATGGAGAATAGTTCTCAGATGGTAGTAAACTTCAATAACTTAACCATATATAATACAAGAGAAAGTATTTTTGATAATCATTACCTTTTATATTTTGTGATTCATATAATTTTTTTAGAGTTTATCTGGAGTGAGAGCAGGAGAAGTATGACTAAATCACTCAGAGAATCCTTGTCTCAATCTTTAAGATCGAACTCACTTGTTATTAAGGATGATCCATACTCAGAGAGCTATTTTAGATTTAATGAAAATGATGCCAATTCATCATCAAATTCCCAGTTCCCCTAGAGAGAGAGGAGGTGAGAGATTTAATATATAAAATCATATGAATTTTTTATAAAGTAAGAGTTTTATTTTGTTAAAATTCATTTATAATTATTTTTTTATTTCATTATATTATTATTATTATTCTTTAAGAAAAGTTTCAATTGTATTAAGATATCTTATTTAAGATTTAAATTAAATATTAGGTATATTTGTTATAATTAATGAATTATAAGGAATAATAATTTATAATTTAATTTGTAATGTCATAATAATCCTCGCAAGAATAATAAAAATACCTGGATCGCTCTCAAGTCAAAACGGAGGGGGGAAATTCAGGAGCTAGTGCTGATCTCTAATCCATGCCTAAGGTATTTTCAGAAGTTTAAGGTAACTTAAAAGTGCTTTCATATTTTTCATAAGCGCAAATATATTTTTATGATTGATTTCTATCCATTCTTTGCTGATTGCGTTATCAAAATCCTAATTTATTTATGTGTGTAGATATGATGAAAATGAGTCCCTCACAACAGCAGTTATCGAATTCCCCTTAATTAATTGCAAAAAGCATGAAACAAAATAACATAAAAACTAACATCGATTATGAAAGATCAAGTCCATAGATAAACTCTAACTCTAAAATTGGTGGCTACAGTTCTTTGTTTTATAATGATATTTAACTGTAATCCCAATAAATATAGTCTGATTAATTAATAAAAGTAATATTCATTCTTCTATTAATTAGATCTTATTAGAAAAAGAAACTTAGAACTAAAAACTTAGAGAGATGAATTCTATGCTAAAAGAGAAAATACAAAAATTATCACAAGCACTTGATATTTCCCTCGGAAATTAAAGATAGCTTTAATTGTAGTTACAGTAATCAAATGGAAATCTATACAAATTATTTTACATAAGTATATTACAATAATATTCTGCATAAGTACCTATTGGTTTATCAAATTTCAAATTATATTATATTTAAAATCTAAACTCTAACCTGCCAAATTCCATAAATTAAAGCCAAAATTCTCAGCAGCCCTCTAATTAAAGAGAAGCACTATAAAATCACATAAAACTTAAAGATAAAGAAATCTCGCATTACTCTTAAATAATAAACACTTTGAAGAAACAAAATGATCAATTGAAGTAAAAACTTGATCATAAGGAGGGATTTGGGAGAGTTCTAGAATTGGAAGATAAACTCAAGGAAGCTGACAAAAAGAATCAGGAATTTTACATTAATAAATTCAAGACTATATTTATATAATGATTTTACAATTTCAATTATTAGTTGAATTAAAAAAGAAAATTATAAAGGAATTACTAAGGGAAGTAAAATCGATGCAGAGAATTCAAATGGATTAAGGCAAAGCTCTCGAAAGAATGGTTAACGAAGGAGAATTTCCCAATAAAGTAAAACATTTAATGGAAGAAATACGCTAACTCAAGGAAAAGCATAAATAGTCAGAGGAGAAAATGCGAAGAGATGATAAGAATGCTATGCTTATATGAATAATTTAAAGAAAAGTAAAAATATTTATGATTAAAATGACTTAAATTAATATTAAGTTATGCAGCTCTAAGATTACT
Organism: Oxytricha trifallax; assembly: GCA_000711775.1. NCBI lineage: Eukaryota > Ciliophora > Spirotrichea > Sporadotrichida > Oxytrichidae > Oxytricha > Oxytricha trifallax. The sequence goes on along the minus strand of ARYC01001250.1, from coordinate 54,073 downwards.
TAATTAAGCTTGAAGAACAAAATCGTGAATCCAAAGCCAAAATTAAGTCTTTTTAGTAATAGTTCTCAAGTGGCAAAGAACAATCAGTTATACTCAATAATGACACACAAAACACTGAGCCTTCTCAAATTATCAACAACATCTCTAATATACTCCAATCTGAAAACACTAAAAATACTAAGCAATAGTAACTTGATAACTAAAGCAATAACGGAGGGGTAGTAGCATATTCAGACAATGCGTAATTAGAGGAGCTATAAAGGGTTAATGGAATACTCAATCGAGCAAGGGAAGTAATGTTTAAGAAAACTCAATATCTCAAAACTAAATTGGAAAAGCGCAGTGTTAAATATTAATAGAAAATTGAAATGCTCAACAATAAAATTGCTGAATAAGATAAGGTAAGGGTGTTTCGGGGTGACTAATTTATATTTATATAGGAAATTAAGCTCTATCAATTGAAACTGAAGGATATCGTTAAGAATAATTTGAATAGTATCAGCTCACAGGCTTATATTGAGATTGAAGGTATGATGCAACCAAAACCTTTGTAAAATCCAAATAATAAAATGGCTGAGCAGTATAAACTAAAAAATTATTAATTATCATATTGATTGTCAAATGCTATGATATACAATTAGAGTCAAATTAGTTTTTATTAGTTTTAACAAGATGAGAGAAATCAGTGGGAAATATTCCAAGTTAGTAAGCATAAAACTATTTTGTTAATATAAATAATTTTAGCCCCTAAAACCTGGATTTCAAGGCGGCAGATCAAACCCAATAAGGCTGAACCATTTATCTATCGATGTAAACTCAAACGACTATGGAAATGGTGTACTCTAAACAAACACATCTATTTTGAAGTCAGATATAACAGGCAATAATGGAAATATCTCAAATAGAAACTTGAATAATTATAGTGTGGTTAATGTAAAAGGGTAAGGGAATCAGTAGTATAATAGTGGAATGAAATCTGTTTAGAATAGAAGCAAATCTATAGATCCCACCTCAAAAAAATTAGCAAAAATACCTGAAACTACCAGGAGAGGTCTTATATATAATAAATATTATTTTTATATTACCAAAGTATCAATTAGTTTTACATTTAAAATGAGTCCATAAAATGGTAAAATACAGCTTAATAGTCTTTTTCAAGATAATAAGCTGAATTCTGATTAAAAGCAATAGCAAATATTAGACACTTTAGACACTTCTAATATAGATCTGTAATAAGATCAAATCACTACTGATGCTTATGTCTTAAACTCATTGCAGTAGTAATAATAAATCAATAAAGATAATTAAAACACTGCAAATAATAGAGATAAATTACTCACTACCCCTCCTTATAAATCTTAATCTTCTTAATAGAAAAGTTACTTGGATTAATTCCAAGAAGATCTAAACTAATTTTATTTATAGAATGAGATAACTTTAAGTAAAATTCATATTTGTATTCATGTATATATCTCTTTGCTATATTTAAGATTTTAAGGACTATTTAATCCATTTTTCAGTATTATCTTTTTTTTTTGTAATCTAAACTAGTTAAAATAAGCAAGGCAATAACTCCCAATCAGAGACCTTGACAAAGAAACTGATGAACTCCTGGCGAGATTTCAAGCCTAGAACCAGAGTTACATAGAGTAGAGCAACCAAGTAATTGACAAAGAGTTCGATAAGATATTCACTGACAATAGTAATGGATTGGGTGATATTAGTAAGATCAACCAGGACATGCTGGATGATGATAATTTCAATTCTTATGAGTGAATAGGCATTTATTTATGTTAAAAAAAGAATCTAGTAAATTATAATTGAGTTAATCTAAGGGATAATGCCTTTAATAAAGTTTTATACTTGCTAACATGTATTTACCATAAGATGGTTAGTTTTTTTAGCTGTAATTTTAACATTAATTCTAAATTATTAGCGTGAATAATAGTCATTTTCTAAAATATAAATTTATACTTGGCTAAATTATCTTCCTAGATAAATCTTAAATAAAATAATCGTTAACTTATTAACTTCCCAAATATATAATATCTAAATAAAACCAACTCAACACATCTAACTCACTCTTTATTTTTCAATATGCCTGATCATAGTAGATTTCATGAGCAATTTGCCAGACTTGCAGGATGTTATCCTCTGAGCACGAAGCCATCATTAACTTCTCATTTAAGTTCCATGCGATATCTGAAACCTTGGAAGTCATACCACCGTGCACAAACATCAACTCAGGAGGACCATCTCTCTTCTCCTCCTCTGTTTGAGGTCAGATATTACATAATAAAATTCAATGTTTTTTACTAATAATTATCTTGAGGTCTGTCAATTCTTGATAAGTCCCAAACCATGACTCTGCGATCTGCGCCTGATGATGCAATTAAGTTTCCTAGCATTGGACTGAATTTAACTTAAGTCACTTCATTAGTGTTTTTTTTAGAACACCTTATTTACTAAGCCAAGAATTCGAAACTTCACTTATTTTCTGATGAATTAAATAATATATAAGCTTCATCCTTATGCTATCTGAGTGAGAAAAGTTTACTCTTGATATTTCTTGTGTCCCAAACAGCAACTGAACCATCAGCAGATCCAGTGACCAATAAGTTCTGATCAAATGGCGAGTAGTCAACTGACATAATTTCAGCCATGTGTGCTTCAATATTGTTTAATCCTAAATTTTATTTTATTTAGAATAATTATCATAGATTTATATGTGGATATATTGGATGAGGGCTGTCTGTCTCTCAAGTCCCAAAGAATAAGTCTCTTATCATCACTGACACTAGCGAATAAGTTACCATCATGGCAATTCCATGCAACATCCTCCACGACTTGAGTATGAGCCTCAAAAGTATACAATGGATCTATTGTGTTATTGAGTTAATTGGGTTTGTTCACATCCCAGATGCAAATAATACCATCGTCTGAGCCAGAGAGCAGCATACCTCCATTCACTGGGTTCCAAGCAAGACCAAAACCCTCTTTTTTATGTCCTTATAATCTCAAATCTGGCTTGACTTGATCGTTAGCTGGCTTTGTGGGATGCTTAAAGTAATCAAAAATGTGGACCTCGCCACTAGTAGTTTTTAATTATAGCAATATTTGATTCTGAAATATATATTTTAAACTTGATAATTTTATCAGTCTTTGTGGCGATGATATTGTGTGATTAAGGCATATAACGAGCTCTATTAACTTCTCCAGCATGATTAATTTGAGTCTCAATCTAAATTCTCTCATTTTTCTAGGTGTTAGCATTAATTCCAGTTGCATCTTTAGCGTTATCTTGGTAGTCACGAGTATCCTTGGATGATTCTAATGGGATTTTAACCTATAAAATTGATATTAAATATTGGTTTTGGGTTCATTAATTGCATTAGTCAAATATTGCGGTATTTATGATTTTATGGCTTACCTTCATGATTTATATATAGTTCTACTCATCATTTGAAGTGTGAGTTCCTATCAGTAGCTTTTATACTGAGCAGTCTGATCCATGAGGCCTATCAAATATATGAGAATTGAATAATTCGTAGTTTTATGGAAATAGTTTAAGTTTCTAGACAATAAACTTACACATCGCGGGAAGGCATCCATTCACAAGTTAATGTGGGCCAGGTTAGGGCATGTGAATAGAGTGTATCATAGAAAAATGGGGCGTTTTTCTTCCATATTTTATACTCCTCAAATATCTTTTGCTCCTCAACCTCGTCTGTGTTTTCAACTATAATACAAATACGGTTTAGACTTCAAAATTTCATGTACATGGCAATAAGTGATGATAAATGAGCCTAATTTGAGAGTTTTTTTTAGATATCTTACCTTGATCTTAAAATGCGTTCATTTTTGTATTTTTAAAAATTTTATTAACTAAATTTATGATAAAAAGAAGGGGCAAATTATATTAATCAAAACCATATTCCACAATATAAGTATAAGTATTCCCAAATTTATTAAAACTAAATAAATAAAATTTTCTTGTAATTCTTAAATCATACTTTTAACTTGATAAATTAGTAAAACATTATAATTTTACTAATAAAATGTCAGTGCTTTTGGAAACTTCAGTCGGGGATTTGGTAATTGATCTCTTCACTGATTAATGTCCAAAAACTACAACAAATTTCCTAAAATTGTGCAAAATAAAATACTACAATAATTGCTTGTTCTATGAGGTACAAAAGGATTATTTGGTTTAAACTGGTAATCCCATGAATAATAATGTATTAATTATATTTAGATTAATATATGGCAGGGTTTGTTTAGATAATATAGGACAAATCTTAAATTTATTTTATCAATATTATGAATAATAGCTAAACAAGTGGTAGCTCAATATGGGGAGTAATATCAAATGATCCCTCTAAAATGTACTTTCCAGATGAAATAAAAGCAAAATCCTCTTCATCAAGTGGAGTTCCTCAGAAATTTAATAGAAAAGGTCTTGTGGCTATGGCTAACAAAGGGCCGAACATGAATGGATCCGCTTTCTTCATCACACTCTCTGATAATGAAATTCAGCATTTGAATAATAAGCATACTATATTTGGTCAGGTGGTTGAAGGATTAGAGAATTTGGACAAGATCAATAATGCATATAAATTCATTTACAATTTCTATATAACTCATAGAATATTAAAAGATTCATGCTTGGATTTACATATATATTTATATAATATTAATGCTTATAGCGACAATCAAGGTAGACCATACTAAAATATAAGAATAAAGCATACTATGATAATAGAAGACCCCTTTGAAGATCAAGACCTACCAGGTCTAAAAGTGCCCTCAAGATCACCTTCACCCATTGTTGTTAGAAAACAAAAAACCTCAAATGAATAGGGTGGAGATTTCTACGTTGATGAGGATTTAGATGAATGCTTGGAGGACGATGTTGATATCAATGCTTTGATGGAAGGAAAAACTGAAGATCAAATTTAACAGGAAATTAAGGAACATTAGACTAAGACTCGTGCTGCTGTTCTGGAAATCGTAGAAGACTTGCCTGATGCTGATATTGAGCCACCCAAGAATGTTTTGTTTGTGTGTAAGCTCAATCCTGTAACATAAGATTGATATTAAGTTCAAATTTTAAGCATTTTGACTAATATTACATTCTTAAAATTGCATTAACATTTATGGTAAATAATGAAGATGGAGACTTAAGACTTATCTTTTCAAGATTTGGTCCTATAAAATGCTGTGAGATTGTCAGAGATTGGAAGACAGGTGACTCTCTGTAGTATGCCTTCATCGAGTTTGAGAATGAGGAATCTTGCATTGAAGCTTACTCAAGAATGGAAGGTGTGGCGATTGATGAACGTAGAATTCACATAGACTTCTCCCAATCAGTTGCCAAGGAATGGAACTAGTACAGAAGAAAAATGCTTAAAACCGCAGCTGATTAGATTTTGGAGTAGGAGCAGGCCAGGAAGGAGAAAGAGAGATAGGTCTATAACTTATTCTCAAACTACAAGAACAAAGATAGAGAAGGTAGAAAAGATGAGTTAAGTGGAAGTAGATCAAGAGATCACAGGAGAAATGATAAAGATTATGATAGAAAGAAGGAAAATGATAGGGGTAAAGATCGGGATCGAAGAAGGAGTAGAGATAGAGATTATGATAAACACAGAGAAAGAGACAGAGCAGGTTATAAAGACAGAAAAAGATCTCGATCTGATAGTAGAAATAAAAGAGATAAGAAAGATAAAAAGGATCATAAATCTTATTCTAGAGATGAAGAGAAGTACAGAGAAAGAAGACGTGATAGATCATGATCAAAATATTAGTTTGTCAGGTTGCTAATTAGTTTTTTAAGCTTAATTTAATAAATTCAAGACTTCTTGTAATCTTCTTGAATTGCATTTGATATTTAAAATTTTCTTAGAATTTCTCAACTGATGTTAAAATTGGAGCAAGTGTGATGACAATAAACGGCAACATGTACTAAGGGTCAAATGTCGAGAGTAATTCAAACTATGGTAACGGGGTATCAGCTGAAGATGCTGCTATTTATAAGGCCATTAATGAAGGTCAAACACTATTTAAAGCCATTTGTGTTAATGTCAAGCATTTGATTAAAGATGAAGAATCTATAATAAGCGAACCATCTTAGCATCTTACGATGGTCAAAACTCCACTTTCACTAAATCATCTCAACAGTGGAGGAACAAATGGTAACTATATGAGCAATACCAACTCCTCAGGACCTTAACTACTTAACAGTCCTTGCTTGATTTCTCCAAGACTAAACTTACAACTATAGCAAAGTGAAATCTTTTAATTACCTGAATTACAAAGGTCAAGTACTCCGAATGGATCCTAACTCTAAGAACTGTACAAAATAACCAAGTAGCCCTCTGCATCTACCCTATAATAGCAGACTAAAAGATACAAATCAGTATTTTAGATGCCAAACGGTAATTGGCGAAACAATATGCTAACATCTAAGAACTTCAACATGCTATTAATTTCTTGCAAGAGTGAGTCTAATTTTATAATTAAGACGAGTTAATCGATGATGATAAACTGTCCTTTGCCTTTTATTGATCACCGATTTATAACAAAAGAGTCTATGAAACAAATGATGTTACCTGATGAGAAAATTTACAGAGAAATACAAATGGCGGCCTCTTTTTATAACTTAGTTGATTTCAATGAAGAGACAAGGCATTAAATTGAGAAATTGCTTGTTTATGATAAGAAAAATAAGCTCAAGAGATTATTTGGTAAGCGTTTAAAGTTTAAACAAGATGGAATAATAAGCAAAAAATACTATGGTGGATACAATAGAATTAACTATGTCACTATGTAACTGATAGGTCATGGTATTGCAGAATATTTGTTTGAAAAACATGATAGAAATGACCTTGCCAATTAGGGAGTAGTAATAGGTTTTGATGCTAGATATGAATCTTTTGGTCTTTCAAATATGCTTGCAGCAGTCTTAAAAGCCTATCAAATAAGAGTTTTCTGCTTAGATCGTTATGCTTTAGCTCCCTTTGTCTCTTATTTCTCTAAGAAATTTAAGTGTGTTCTCGGTATTATGGTAACAGGAAGAGACATGCCAAAGAAATACTCTGGATTAATGATATTTAATCAAGAAGGTAGTCTAATCGACAAAGACACTTCAGATCAGATTGAGAGGACAATAAATGACTACATAATAACTCAAAAATACTTGAACGACCTATCCCCATTATTTGATTATACAGCTAAGAAAGTAAAATTCAAGCCTGATAACTTTACTGATGTGACAATGAAATCATACATTTAAGAACTCGAAGAGCAATATCTTTACAACTAGAGAAAGACAAATAAGATTTGTGAAAAGATAGTCTTTTCTAGTCTACATGGACCTGCATATGATTATATGAAGAAAATCTTAGCAAACTTTGGTTTCCCTAGTCCCGTTATGCATGAAAGTCATCAAAATATGAGTCATAATTTTGACACTGTTATTAAACCAAGCGTTTCCTTAGAAAAATTGATACTGAGGTATTAATTATAGTGCTTAGAAAAAGCTGATACTAATGGCGCAGGAGCTTATTCTATATGCACAGATCCTATAGGTGAAAGCATAATATTGACTGAAAATCTCAGTAATACACAACTTAAACTTGAGTAAAATAATCTAAAAGATCAAAGTACAATTGTAAACTCAACAAGAAAATCGAAATTTCACATCTTTAAACCTTTTGAGCTAGCAATCATCCTTATGGAATTCATGATATCTCATTAAGAAAGCTTGTAAAGTTAAAATGGAAATACAATTACTGAATATGTCGTAATTTACTAAAATAAGTCAGATTTAGGCAAACTTCAAGAATATTGCGAATCTAGAAATATCAAAATGATTCTATATAATGAATTTAAGAAATTATAAGAAACTCAAAAAATACTTCTAAAAGTTGACTTAGAAAAGGCTTAATTTGGATTTTCAACCACGCAACATCCGGATGCTCTGATTGCTTCTATTTTGATTTCTCAACTTATAGTTTAGCTTTAATGTGAGAACAAGAGTTTATACTATGACTATCTGCTCCCATTGATTGAAAAGTAAAATTATAGTATAAAGGAGGACACATTAGTTCTATCTATAGCTTCTTAGAAAAGCACGAATTTCAAGGAGGTTTTAAGTGAGATGCATAATTTCTATTCAAAAATAGAAAGTGTTAGCGTTTTAAATTAAGATAAATCGAGTAATTCAATTAGAATGGAGAATTTAGAGAGTAAAGGGATGAATAAATAAATATCTAGACTCAACTTCAAATTAATTTCAAAAGCTTTTGAAGCAAATATTGAACAACAGAATATAGATTAAGGGTCAAGTTAAAATAGATTAGAAATTAATTTTAACTTTTCAATAATAAACTCTTAGTGTTGTCTCGTAAATACATCATGCATTACTGCTTAATAAAATCAAAATTCAAGCTAAGGAAATCCATTTAATACTAAAAAATTAACTTTTCAAATAATTAAAGCTGCTTTTGGAGAAATTGACTGTGAAAAAATTGAAAGAAAAGATTCTATCAAAGCAGAACCTATACAGCATTCTCATATTAGTGGTATGCAAAATTAAAGCAATCATAACAACTTGAATAATCAAAATGCATCTCAAACTTTGTACTCAAATATAAATAAACCCAAACATATGCCATTGATTGTTGTTCTTTGATTTAGCTTATTTAATGTAGTAAAAGTAGTTTATCATACATTAATTTAATTAAGAATAAGAAATTTCTTATAGAATGTTTTTAAAATTTTTAAGTTAACTTTTTAGATGTTAAGTTAAACATGATATGATATCTGCTAATCTTTAATATTTTTATATCGTTTTATCAGCTATGAGATAGCATGGTCATTAGAAGTGAATTCCAGTTTTTATCATAGCTTCAGCGTATTTAGTTTCGTGGCATTTTCTGATTGGCTTCTTGTCCATTTAAAAAGAAATGCAAAAATAGAGAGACACCTATAAAAGAAAACTGATTTATTTCCATGAAAATAAATTAGCATAGCTCATTATTTAAATCTAGTCCTACTTAACGATGTCTCTTGAAATCTCATCATTGTGTCTGAAGCCAACACTTTGGTTGTGAGTGAGTGGGACTTTGTACTTGTCTTGCAATTCATTTCCCATTCTCTTGTGCTTGAATCTATCCTCCTTCATCTTTGTGAAAGAACTGTACTCTTTGGCTCCTGCTGCCTTGCCGTTCACCTTGTCCCTAAGGCGACCCATAGCTGACTGGAATTCTTCCCAGGTTACTTTTCCGTCTTGATTAGAATCGAATTCTTCCATGAACACTATAAAATAATGAGTTAGGTAATTGTTTTTGCTATGAAGTTGTAGGACTTAATAGGTTTATTTCTACCAAAATGTTTGTTACAGAAACTTATTTAAACTTTAACACTTACTTTTTACTTCTTCTTCAAGTGGTGGGAAACCGTAAGTTTCAAAAAGGAGATCCTCGACTTCGTTAGAAGTAATATAGCCACTCTGATCTCTGTCAACCTTCTAAAAACTTGCTTAGAATTCCTCTTCTGAGAAAGTGTTGATGCCTGTAAATAATGATTAAATAACAAATTTTATGGGTCTACTAATTTAAATTTAGATTTAAGGAAAAATTAATAAAAATCATTTTAATTTAGGCACTAAATATTTAATACCTAGAGCGTTAACTAAAGAAGATTGGAAAACATTAGGAGGTCCAAGTGATGTAATACCGAAGAATGCCATTTTAAGTTTGCTAGTTTTTCTCGAAAATTAATTTAATTATAATTAAAATAGATTAACTTAAATTACTTTATTAATTGGAAGGCTTTTAAATTTAATTTGCCTGATAATATCTTTAATAGTTTTACTGAAAGATTTGTGGTGTCTAGAGTAAATTTCTATGAAGTTTATATGTTATTATTTTAACTTAAATAACTGAATTTATAAATCAATCAATCTACTAATAAATTTAACTTATTAGAATTACAAAAACTTTAAGACCAAATCATTTTGAAATAATTAATGTTTTTAGGCTAGTATCCCCTTATCGCATTCACATTACTATGATTAAATCCTATAAGAATTTCATTAATGAATTCAATCAATCATATTCCTGTCTAAATATTTCTAGACTTGAGGTTTGACCCACTCTACCAAGCTCATAGTAATTGCTACATTTGGCACATGAAACAATATTCTTGCGAAGGAACCGTTGAACAGCGCTCTCACCCCCTCATCTCTACCTATTTTGTATACTCCATCTAGCGATTTATTAAATTAACTGAAATTATTTTGTGGATACACAAAGAATTTAAGGAGTTTGAAATAATTATAAAACTTTCTAGCATATGTTTATAGTAAAATTCCCCTTTTTCTCCTCCTCCTATCTTACCTGCTCTTTGAACTTATAATCTAAGTTTAGCCATATCTAGAGGGTTTGTAATTACACTTGCTCCTGCACCAGCAATCATACTGCAAAACATAGATTAGAAGAATCCTATATCTTTTATATGGTATACAAGGAATTATCATTTAATTTAGAGTTTATAAGATATAAAATTATATCTTATTTATGAGATGCTTTCACACTTTCTTCATCTTTGCGCCCAGTTTTCTTTAAGTAACTTTACACATCATTAGGAAATAATTTTATATTAAATTGCTGAAATACAAATAAATTTGGAAATCAAATTTATTAAGTTGACTTTGATTGAAATTAGAATTAGTAATATTATTGAAAATCCATAAGTTAAGGTATAAGATTAATTCGATATATATTACCCTCAATAGAAAAAGTCTCCCTTTTTAAACTTTAATCAGATTTTTTAAAAATTTTTATTATTAAACAAATTTTCTAAAGTTATAGTAAATATTTTCAAATATAGCTAAATTTGCAATAAGAATTTTTAATTTCTAAAATTATTATATCATTAGCAACAAAGAGTCCCTTCATTTTTTCATAAAACAGAAAGTAAAAAGCTGAAAATGGTCCAAAAGACATAACCGTGGCTCCATAAGCTCTATACAAGCCCCTTGCTCCTTCTGTCTTCATTACCTGTCTTATCGCATCAACGTCATTCAGTAATTTATGTAAATTCTAGCATTTTCTATGAGCTCACAATAAAAATAAAAGTAATGATTCCTATAGTTGTAAGTCTTGAGATCACTTTGCACTTGTCTTCGCTCTTTGATAACATCAATCGGCACAAACAATATACAACTCATAGTTTCAGCGAACATACCACCCAATAGGTAAGAAATGAAGGGGTGCTGTTAAAGATATGAATATTGCAAGGTGTTATTTTTGAAGAACTCCCTTTATATAATATGCTAGATTTACCAATTTAATAAGACATGTATAAAATCAACTCATAGCTTCCGAAATAAATACCTGCTGCAGGAATAGACCCTAATATATTCAAAACCCCAAAACCCCTTAGTGAGGTTTATAAGTGCTTTGATTTGTAGGGTATAGTTGGGGTCTTATTGGGGTTAGTAGACAAAATGCAGGTTTTATATGAATTTAATGAATATTTAATGATTATTAGTTTGCTTAACTCAAACAAATTTTATCTGCTTGCCTTTGTGATACCTCTTGAATCTCGCTATCTTTAGTTGTTCTAGAATGTCATCTAATGATTATCTTGGATATGCTGGAGCTTTAACTATCACCATCTCAACTATCTTCTTAATTTTATCGCAGATTTCTTCTTATTTTATATTTTTAGCTGCTAAACTTATTGATTATTTCTCGTGCTTTGTTCCAAAGTATGACATACTTTCCATATCGCTCTCTAATATGATAGCAGCAACTGCCCATACATCCCACTGAACTGAGCCATTAGTCCATTTCTCTCTAATTGGGAAGTATCCAGGAGTACCAAGAACTTTAGCCAAAGTCACTATCTCTTATCTTAAGGCTCTATTGAAATCGATAACTACGACTTCTAAAGGGCAGAGGTTAAGCATAATATTTTCAGGCTTCAAATCTCTATGAACATATCCAAGTTCATGCAACTCCTTGACACCCATAATCATATCTGTAAGAATATCATTTAAGTCATCAGGATATCTATTATGATATAGATAGTCTCTTAAAGTCATTTCAAATTTCTTGAGCCTTAGTGCGATGAAACCATAGCTTAATATAACACCATTTAACTTAAGCAAGTTCTTGCAATCTCTTCTTAAAGCTCTCTCTAAGAATCATATATTCGTTAGCAAACTCATTTTTTAATACTGCTCATTTTTTATGAGATAGCTGAAAGGGTATACCTTGTATGCATACTCATCAACTACTATAAGCTTTGCCTTGTTAGGCACACTTATGTGCAAGTAATTTTAAATGCAGCTACTAAGTTCAATTGCATTTAATGCAGGAATACTCATTGCTTTCGCTTGGAAGCATGCTAAAACAGTATGATCTGCAGGCTAGTTCATTGATTCAAAGCGACACTGTCTCTTGAGCTTCTCCTGTAGGTCTCTTTAAGACTCAAGAATTTTTGATTTTCTTTTAGCAGGTACAAGTTATTAAGTCTCCTAATCTTAAATCAAGAATTCGCTAAGATGATGTTTTTGCATATGCTTCTTAACCTTTGCTGAGTGAGTGTAAGACTTCATGCATGTTGTGCATTGGTATCTTCCATCCACTTTGTCATGTTTAAAATAGATCTTGGCCTTGCCAGAGTGTACCTCTTTAATGTGCCTCTTCAAGCTAGACTCAGTTGAGAAGAAGTTTTAGCAGTCTTCACATTAAAATGTTTTAATTTTTTCTATTGGTTGCTGTTCCTTATCTTCCTCAACGAATTTAACTTATGTTTAAACTCCTATCTCTGACTCTACTTCTTGTTTTAAACTTAAATTTTGAAGACCTCAGCTTCAAACTCTAGAGCTCTTAGCTCTACCTCCTTTTCAATATAAATTACTTCTGGTTTCTTGGAGGAGCTAAAGTTGAGCAATGATTAACCTGTTCTAAGAGAAGCTGCCTTACGATTTATGTTAGCCGCCATGTTTAAATTCAAATTTAAATTTCTATTATTATTAAGTAGAAACCTCACTGGCTATACTAACTTTGTATAGGAGCTGGCACTGCAACAACAATGGTTGATTCTTAGGTGTTAGACATCATATTTATACTTAGTTTATAACTATAGATTTTCTAATTTTATGCTTAATATTTTTAATTTTGGTACCAACTGAGAATTAATTCAGGTTGGTACTGGTACCTATTAGGTTTTGAACATTTTGGAACTTTTCCATTAAAACCTCATTAGTTTAAAACTAGGTACTAATTAAGTTTTGGTACTATTATATTGGTACCAATTAAAATTAAACGAATTTAGTACCAGTACTAATTAAATTTAAACAAATTTAGTTCTAATTTAATGGTACTAAATTGATAAAAATGGAGCTCCATCTCTGCAGTTTGTTACAGCTTCTGCAAACTTTCTCCACGTATCTTGCAGGGTTGACCTCCTATAAGATGCTCATATTTAATAGTAAGATTTTAAACAATAGGATCCAGAAGTCTATTAGTTATAATTTGAAATTCATTAATAGGAAGAGGAACAAAGATGGAATCACTCAATGATCAAATGAAAAGAGTCGAGCTCAAGAAATGATATCAAGATTCAGAAGTAAGGAAGATCTCTATCGATACCTATTTTACATGGTAAGATTACTTGATGATTATTAACATATTATACAGTTGGTTTATTCCTTCCAACGATGGAAGGTACCAAAATTTCATTCTTGAAAGCAATGCTTTGTGAGGAGAAGAAGGCTTTTAAAAATAAAGAGATTAAACTAATCGTAATTCCTAACTCCTGAGATTTCAGTCACTAATCTTTATGAGGATGCCATGTAAGATGAGGAAGTGGTAGTTTACCTTCCTACCAAGAAACCACTCTCTAATAAACTACCGGAGAGGAACTTTTTCTTTGGTGTTCTTGGTACAATAAAAGAGGAGTATCTCAGAGAAATAAATGAAGAAGCACATAAGAAACGATATTCTATCTCTCCTGAAGACTAGAAAAAGCAAGGCATTCTAATAAGCTCAGCTTGGCTTGAGGTACTTAAGAAGCATCCTTATCTTTCAAGTAAGCTTTGTCATATAACTTTGTAGGAAAATCTGACACTGGCATATATCTTATGAAAGAGCATGCAAAGGTTCACAGAAAAGAAAGTCGCAGACAATTTATGAGGTGAGCAAGAGACTTTATAAAGATGTCTAAAAACCAGATGAAATGAACATAGATGCAGGAGCAGGCACTCAGAGAAGAAATATGGGCCCAAGCAAGCCATAAGAAGAGAAGAAGAAAGAGAAGCCAAACCCATTTATTGGTAAGTTTAATATGTGAACTTATTCATTCATTTAAATCTAAAACTTATTTATAAACACTCATTCTTCCCTCTCTCGCACAGACTGTTGTCTTATCTACGTCATATTGAAAATGCTAAACAGCTAACATGCAGTGATACCTAACAGTAGAGGCACTAATGTGAAAGAGCTTTGATATAGCTGCATAATTAAGTACTGGTTTGACTTAATCTAATTTAATACTCGTATCATACCTAAGCTTAAGCAGTAAATCTAAAAATTTCTCATCATATATAGACCCTAAATTTCGCTAATTTCTATTTCTCATTTTGCAAATTGGCCTAATTTCTCTACTAACCCCATTAAGACTCCAACTATACCCTACAAATCAAAGCACTTATAAACCTCACTAAGGGGTTTTGGGGTTTTGATTGATAGCGAAGCCTCTATATAATCCCCCAATCCCATCGTGCTTTATGGTGTCTCTTGCTATCGACAGAATTAAAGAGTTTCGCATGAGTGAACGAATCGAGGTCATTTATTAGCTTTAAGCAGCTCCTTATTGATTCAATGTTTACATAAAAACTTATAAATATAGAGACAATTATAATTTTTTATGATAATAAATACAATGCTTTTATGGTCAATTTATTTATAGAATGTTGACTTTTTTTAAGCAGATTGAACTTACAATTTAGCTTTAATTGTATCTACAGGGTGCACTAATGTTTTCCCTACTGAACTTGCAATTAACCCTGAAATAGTGGAGGTCAAAGCTGAGCTTGACTATACTTTCTGCTACTTTTGTTGTTAATTATCAATTTATTAAGTTGTTTTAGTGGATTATTACGCATGAATTTCAGGTTTAGCTTCTGATTATTCATTATTTTGAAGGTTTTATTGTTAATTTTCCATTTTAATATTTTCAAGCGATTATACTATAAATTTGTAATTTATCTTTCAAAAAGATTTAAAATTCACTATTTTTTAAATATTTTGATACTACCAATGTTGTAATTGTATTTTTATAAAAATTACATATTAATTTTATTAAATTATAAACTTATAAATTCTAAGTAGACATTTCAGCAGCTTATATAGCCAATCGATTGAGATTAATGACATCTCCTAGAGTGAGCCCATATGTTCTCAATAAATCAATTTTTGTATTGCTTTGCTTTTCTGATTACTATATATACAAATCCATGTTTAACTTCTGATATTTTTAATTTTTTAATTATGATTGGATATAATAGTAAAAATAGAATTCATAAATTTGTTATCTGGTAAATAATCAGCTTCATCATAAGAATCAAAGGAAAATTTTACTAATATAGAATTTTTTCATAAATGAGTAAAATTTCTATTTAGTAAAAAGGTAAAATAAAAGTCTAATCAAGGTAAAACTAATAAAATTCAATAGGTCTTATATTAATTTCCTTGAAATAAAATATAGCAAATTTAATTTATCTGTAAAATTGACAAAAAGGAATGAGTAACTAAAATCTTTGGTACCCTTAGCAACCACCAAATTTCATTCACACAGGTATCGATACATCTAAGAAACACTTACTATCAACGACAGATGTGCATTTATTTAGAGTTCCAAGCATTGGGGCACCTCACAAACGCAAATTCTTTTTACTCGACGACAATAAACAAATTTTGTAATGGATTAGTCCAAAGAAAAATTTACTGAGAAGCAGAATCAATCTCAAAGAAAATAAAAACATTATCAAATTACCCTATTTTTGAAATTAAAATTCAATTTTTTAAATACAAAGATATCAGGGAAATCCATATTGGCATATTTTACTCTAAACGAATGAAAGCACTTGCTAAATCAAAGAAATACAGAGATCAGGAATATATCAGCATGAGTATCGTCTATGGTTAAAATTAAATCCTTGATCTCATCGCACCAGATTAAGACGTTTTTAAATTTTGGCTTACAGGTCTCTAGTTTCATATAAATGAATGCTATTTTAGCTCTGATTCTCTAGTTTCAGCCAGACTATAGTATTACAAGAACATCTGGGCAGAAGTCGATTAAGACATGGATCATCATCTTAACTTCAATGAAATTAAAGTCATGGTTAATAAAATGAACATAGATTTGAAAGATGAATATCTCAAGAAGTTGTGCTAAGATTTCGATACAAATGGCTCGAACAATCTTGATTTCGATGAATTCGTTAAGATGATGGATAAATTACATGAACGAAAAGAATTGGAGGTGTTTTTTAATAAGTACAAAGGTTAAGATGGGTATATTCATGCTCAACAGTTCTTTGAATTCTTTAAAGAAGAGCAGGGAGAAATAGTTCCATACGAGGACTGTGATTAAATAATTAGGAAAGTAATTAGAGAGGATTAGCTAAATAAAAATGGTCCTTCTGTAACTAATGGTGGGATAACTATCGGAAGAGGTATGGACCTCATCGATTTCACAAGATACGTCTATTCAAAAGAATTCAATTCGTTTTATAATCCCAAATTGACTCAAATTTATCAAGACATGAACCTTCCCTTGACTTAATATTTTTGCAACTCTACTCATAACACCTACTTAACAGGCCACTAATTGAAAGGAGATTCTTCAATTGAAATGTATAAAGAATCTCTTCTAAATGGCTGTAGATGTGTAGAAATAGACTGCTGGGATGGTCCAGGAAATGAACCAAAGGTCACTCATGGTTTCACTATGACTAGCAGCATTACATTCAAGAGTGTTATAGAAGCAATTGCAGAAAGTGCTTTTACTTACAGCTAGTACCCAGTCATAATCTCTCTTGAAATGCATTGCTCACCAAAGCAGCAGCAAGTTATAGCAAAATACATGATTGACATTCTTGGCGATGAAAATATCTATCGACTACCTTAAGGCTTAAATTTAATCACAGAATTGCATGAAATTCCATAATTTGAGTCTCCAGAGTCTCTCAGAAATAAGTTTGTTATCAAAAGCAAAACTAAACGTATCAAACCTCAATTTAAAGAAAGTTTGTCGCTTTAAGCAATGCAAAAGCATACCATAAAAAGATTCCAGACAAAGATGGCTTAAGAAATGGAAGATGCAGATGGTTAAACAAACGAGAGCAGATCTGGGTAGATGAAGTTAACTCCAAATAAAAGTGGTTATCACAAACTCATTTTGAAGAATAGATAAACCCTATTTCAAAAATAAAAATAGGAAAGAAAAATTATTATATAAATTCTAAATAATGTTGTAAAGTATTATTTATTTGTTACTTGAAAATACCAATTAATTCATAAAGGAGATTCTCCTATAAAAATCTAATTTTTCTAAAAAGTTTTAGCTTGATACGAATAGATAGTAATGGGAGATGCCTAAGGAAAAGTACACGGATGATGGAATACTTATACTTGATGGAGAAGAATATGATTAAGAGTAGGATGATATAGAATAATTAAAATCATGGGTAATTTTCCTTTAAAAATTTAAACTATAAATTGATTCAACATTTTAAGTTAGCAAATAATATCCTCAACAAAATAGATGACGATGCTACCTTAAACGACAAAGAAAAAGAGGCTCTAAAGAAGTCACAGTTAGCTATGATGGATCCACAAGAAGTCTCAAACACGCTAGGATCCCTTACTTCACTTATCGGATCTCACTTCAACAAAGATGATATTTCCTTCCCATGGGAAATTAAGAGTTTGGACGAAAACAAGATAGTAAAATTTGTCAAGGCTTTCGATAGGAAATACTGGATATCACATCACCTAATGAATTTCACAAGAGTATATCCAAAAGGTACTAGGTTTGACTCTTCAAATTACTCTCCAATATTTGGATGGAGCACTGGTGCTTAAATAGTAGCCATAAATTACCAAACAAAAGATGAGCCAAATTTGCTTAATTAATGTTTCTTTGAGCAAAATGGTGGCAGATAGAGTGGATACATTTTAAAATCTCCCTTTCTTAGAGGTTTAGTAGAGTAAGATACACTTAAGACTAAAATCATTAAAATTTGGCTCTTAAGTGGTTCATAAATTCCAAAGAAAAGCAAAGATTCAGACATTGTAGATCCATTTGTTACTATAGATATCATTACGACTTCTGATAGCGAGAGAGTTTAGAATCAAGCTCCTTTTAAATCAAAAGCTATCGATAACAACGGGTTCAACCCAGTTTGGGATATGAAGTGCAATTTCTAATTTATTAAAGACGAAATTAACATGCTTGTTGTTAAAGTTTGGGATTAAGATTCAAATGGCCAAACTCTACTCTGCTGGAATGCTTTGAATATTCAAACAATTAATAAGGGATTGAGAGTAATAGAAATGAAGGATAAACTAGAAGTTGATTCATAAATGATTTTATTTAATTTTAAGCCAATTTATTATTTTAATAAGTTTACAAAACTCAAGCCTAGTGGATGTAAACTACTGTGCTATTTCTCATTCCATGAGCTAGGTGAAAAGTTATGATAAATTTATTAAATATTTAATTTCATAATTAAGTGATTTTATTTTTAAAGAAGAAGATAATGAAATTAAGAGTTTACATATTTTTAATATTTAAACTTTATAAGCTATTTACAATTCTGTACTTTGATTTTATCTATACCTGATTAATGTATTTTATGATTTTCATTCTGAGCTGTAATTTTAATATTCATCATCAGATTGCAATTTAGCTCTCGCTTTTTCATTTTCTTTTTCCAGAGCCGTCTCCGCCATTGTAACTCCTCCATCTACATATCCCTGGTAGAGTACTTTAAAATATTTTCTAACTCCAGAACTTCGATTTAACGAAGAAATATCAATGCCTTGATACTCCCCTCCAAGCTCCTCTTCCTCGTCTACTGGATTTGGAAATTATTTGGTTTGTACACTATCTTTTTAATTTGAAATTTAATTATCAGCTTTTTAACTATGATTATTTTATTTGTTTTTATCTTGAGCTTCTTAATCGTTAGTCAAATCTACAAAATTTGATTGTATACGATAATTTGACCCAGACTAAATGCTAAAAATATCTGGATTAATTTCCTTTTATTCTTTTACTTCTTAATTTTGAGGTTTTTTGTACCAACCAACTCCATTGTCTTCTTCATAAAATTTAATGTATTGTAATCTTAGTATTTTGTCTTCTCTGGGATCTAAATGCATGACAATATCATCCCTTGATTTATGAGTCATGAAAATATGCTTATGTGGGTCGTATCTTAAATTTTAAATAGAGGGGTCTATATCTTAAGTAGTCAAAGGCTTCACTACATCATCTAGGTCTTCATTTTTAAAAAGAGTTAAATGATGCAAACTCTTTGCATGATACTCCGCCTCATAGTCTCGAAAAAACATTCCCAGTTCTTCCAATCTAGAATTAGCCTCTTCAATTGAGCGTAAACCTGGGACTCTATCCTCCTCTGCATTTCTTAGTTTAATATAGATGTAATATTAATGTTTATAGAAATCTCTGAGCATCTTTAAAGTCCAAGACTCTCTTTACTTATTTTTAATCATTTATTGTAACATATAAGTGCAGAGATACTCCTCTATTCTTTTTGAGTTTCTTTGAAATTTTAAAGGCATCATCATATGTCTTAATTAACTCCAAACTCTTTCAATGTTTCCTGTCATTACAAATGAGAATTTTTCATGCACATATAAATTGGAGTGATTTACCCAGTAATGATAAAAACCATATTTTGCTAGTAAACTTTTAGCTGATCTCAAAACTACATATGAAGAATGATGATCCGAATGCATTACTGTACCTGCTCTCAAATGTCTTTTTAATATCGAAACTAAATAAGCATGTACTTTGCATTTAATCTCGTAGATTACTGGTATTTAGGTTGTCCTACAAAACATTCCAAAAGCCCACTTGATTTTTTTTGGAAATTCTCCTCTGAAATGCCACCTTTATCTCCCAATTTTAGCTTCATCAATTTCAACTGGTCCTGGTAAAACTAAGTAAGGTAAGACTTTAGTTTTCATGAAGAATGTGTAGGCTCTTCTAAATATCATAAACTAAGCCTGCAATGAATGACCTCCACTACTCATATCTCCAGCCATCTTTGGAGTAGCATTTCTTACCCACATAGCAAGAGCAAAATCAAAAAGCAGTAAGTTTATAGTATTCATTGGTGTACTTGAAGTTACTCGCTTGCCTTGAAAACATACTGGGCATACCCACACGTATCCGAAATAATCCAATCAAGTTTTAATCAATCGCATCCTAGTTGCACAAAATGAGCACCATCGTTTTGGGTGAATCAATCCATGTTTTGCATAGTTGTATATAATATCTATAGGAGCTTTTTTTATGCTTGGGTCCATTCTGAAACTAATTAAGATATTTAAGAAGTCACAATTGAAATTTAAAATAGTAAATTAGATGAGGGATTGGCTGTTTATTTGGTTAAAATAGATTGATTAACTTTGTGTAAACCTAAAAGTTGGAATTTGTGAATATTTTGAATAAATATAACAGATCCATTATAAAATAGACTCCAAAATTTATCCAAAAAATGCACGCTTCTATTAATTAGAATTTTATTTACATATAGTTTACATGACCAAGCTGATCAGCTGATTTGGTTTTAAATAGTATATTTATGATAAAAAGTTGAATTATTTTTATTTTGATCAATTTTATATTTGTGTTGTATATCTTCATGTTAAATGTACATGTAATTTGAAGAATTATTGAGATTATGAAATTAACAGAAAATTATTATTGATAATGTTCCAATCTCATATCTATCTGACTGTATAACTAGTTGAGTAACTAATTCCACATTTTACAAATGGATCTACAACATGCAATGCTTTCAAGATACTTGGGTATTACTAAGTGTTGATTCCAGTATTTTGAATTGAATTTTGCTGGAAATTTAGAGAAATGTTCTCATCATTAAATTCTAAAGCTGAACTTATTTGAGAATTTCTACCGCTGGAACCTTCATTGAAGGATTTAGGATTCTATAAAATTAAAAGAAATAACTATACTATGGATATAATTGATGCTTAAGAGATTTATCCTACATTTATTAATGCAAAATTAGTTAAATAAATTTAATATATTCAATCTTATATCCCAGGCAACTTCGCTTCTTCCTTGGTCATCTTCTAAGTTAGTCAACTGGAAAGTGTAGGTGCCCTGAAAGTCTCTATCTTTCTCACGATTTTCAAAGTACCAGTACTACTTACTATCAATCAAGCAGTTATTGATTTAATTTTAATAATTCTTATTAACACTTAATTGGACGAAGTTTAATTATAACTTAATTAGTTATAGACAAATATATCATATTTCTTCCCTTCAGCCTCGATCTAAGTTCTTTGTCCCTATGTCTAAATTTATTGAATAAGTAAATCTTAGTCTCTTTCAGGAACGCTATTCAGCACTTTAAATATAAGGGAATATTTAAAGGATGTCTTCTTTGTGATATCAAAAGTATTTATCATAAAAACTAGTAACGAACATTAATTTACTTTTTCAGGGAATATATATGTGAAAATTATGATATAGTTAGTTAGTTAGTTTTAAGCATTGAAATTAATCTGGAGATAAAAAATCAATCCAGTAGGATAATTAAAACATAATCAATATCAGGAACTATGTCTAAAACCGATTTGTCAGCATGGATGTTGGTATGTAAAATTATGATATAACACAAAAATATCCACAATTGAAAGTTGCTTGATATTATATGAATTAGGTTCAATTTTAAGTTTCCATTCATTTGGCACTGATTGGCTCATCATTTTCTCTATACCTTCTTGCACTTCGCTCAAGTCATTACTGCTTTCAATATTAACTTATTTATATCACTTAAAAATATAAATTTAATATTTTTTTCCTTTTTGATAATGAAATAGTATATTTAATAAAGAAATTCTAATATAGGTGTCTTCTGAGGAAGGCTTGGGATTATAAAATGTCTTTTCTTTAAGGTTCTCTGTATTAAGTTAGATTTTGATCATAAGAACTTTATCTTATTCTTGATTATCGAATAAGAATCCAAAGCCGTCCTCATGTTGCAAAACATAAACGTATTATTATGTAAATTATATTGAAATTGGTAACAAGATAAGTATTATTTAAAACATGCATTATAAAATTCTAAGATTCTAAAAGATTTAAAATTAAATATTTAAACAGCAGTAGTTATATGGATTGTTTTTATTGTTTGACTCATCAATAATCTAAGTTTTCTTGGCTCTTTCCCTGAATTCATCAACAGATATTTCTGTATTATAAGACAATCTAGTGTAATTTGCTAGTTTATAAGAGCAAGTCTCAGTACTAGGCCCCACTCTTCTGATCAAATACAGTAAATCCTAGTCAGGCTTGAGATTAATATCAATTTCCAAAGTCTCCTCGTTTAGCCCTTAAATTTTCAAATTTTTAATGTCTTTAAAGATAAGCTTTTCGTGCAAGTGAGGCAATGTACTATTTTAGTTTTCTTGCCTAAAATTTGAATAGTAAATATAGCCAATATCCCCGCCTTAACCATCAGTCATAGAAATAACTTTAAATAGAGACTTTACATCGCCTTTTTAGTTCTCAAAATAAGTGCGCTTCTTTTCATTTTTAATGGCACTTGATTTCATTAGCTAATCAAGAATGATATATTTAGAAACTTGATTCTAAGGATCTTATACTTAGTATTCATTTTTATCAGCTGCTTCTAGACCAATAGGTTGATCAGCATAAGCAGAGAGTACAAATGTACTTGTAATTTCTGGCATTACCCATTCAACTTCAATATAGACAATATAATTTCCAAACACTATATCGCTTAGCTCAACTACTAACTCCTCTTAAGTGCCATGTATACATTTAATGTAATCTTAAGTTGTCTAATTAATAGTCCTTCCAACTATAATTCTGGCTTTTGAAAATTCATATGAAACATCATGGGTTGCTAGTCTTTTCGCAACTTGATGCAAGGTTAAGTACAGTTTGTTTACTTTTTAATGAATCTAGAATTTAGCAAGTGCGAAAGATCCTTGAACATGACTCAGTCTTAAATTCTCTCTAATAAATGGGTAGTGCTTGCTAAAGTGAACTTTTAATAGACAAGTAGAATTGTAAAAATTTATGTAGTCATCGAATGAAATGTAAAATTGACCACTTTGGTAAACTTAGTCATAACTTAAAAGCTTCTTTAGTTCTTCACCATTATTTCTAATTTCCCATTTATCAGATTTTTCTCCCCAATCTCCAAGCCACTCAGTAATATTATTAAGATCTTTCATTTTTAGGATTCTTACTTTCTAATCTGTGTTTGGAAGAGTAAATTAAAAAGCATCGTTAATAGCAAGAATATGATTTAGATTAACTAAAAAGAAATTTACATATTATAACTGGTTATTTATTTATTAAATATGAGCTCCTTGTGAATGTTACTCATTCATACTTTTTTCAACCCCTGAACTTGCAAAAATTAGGCCTTTATTTTTAATATTTTCCTCTATATTTCTCCATATTTCTTCTGGCTCGATTAAATCATGATGCAGGAGTTTATTTGGACAATTTGTAAAGTATTTTAGCACTTCTAGTGTATGTAAGTTTGAAATCTTTTCATAGCTACCACATAATTTAGCCCATGCTTTCTCAATCAAAGCTAGCCATTAAATCTAGGGTTTAATATTTATAGTAGAGCTCAGCATTTTATCATGGAAGAAGGGTAGATAGTCATCTACTGTTATGATTTTAGGTTCTCCATTTATATAAAATCTGAATTGATAGAGTCCATCTTCTGAAACCTGTTGTGTAATAAAGTTTTGCCTTATAAGAGAAGGAGATTTCTTAAAATTATAGTATGTATAGGGGAATATATGAAAATTATAATATTTAATTTCTCAAATAGTTGCTTAACTGCTTAGACAAAGGATCTATTCTAAAGTAGACCACTATCTTTGATATCCTCCACTTTTATATTTTCATCAAACAATTACTTTCCATTTTGCATTAATTGAGGGAATATGTCACTCAGGCGTCTCCATATTATATGCTCTTCTGTAATGTTTTATTTCATAACACCAATATTTTCATCATTTTATCTTTAGGATTAAACCAATTATATAATGTATTAATCTTTCTTATTAAATTTTCTCTATGAATATTTATATATAAACCGCAATCTCCTTGACTTCTTCATAATTTCCTAAACTTTCTCTCATCGGGAGATAATCCACATCAATAAATTTAGATTGCTCTTTACTGATTAAATTTAATTTCTCTTATTAAGATATATTCAAAGTCTCAATGAGAGAGGGTTCGAGGGGTACCAAGCTAGGTTGCTTAGTTATTTTAGTTATGTGTGAAAGCAGCATTTTTTTATAAGAATTTATATTTAAATTATTTCAAATTACCTAAGATATTTAAAGTATATATTTTATTTGAATTTAAATTATTCTCAGATTTCTCATTTTATAATGATTAAATCTTCTAATAAGGTCTAAGTTAAGGAATATTCTCGATTGAACACATTCGATTAAATTGATATTATTATTTATAATTTAATATTTTATCACAAGGAAAAAAATATTAGTAAATTAATGATGAGCTACTAGAGAAATATCAATAATTAAGGGGCAGCAGGATACAATCAGCCTCCTCCAACTACAGGTGGATTAAACAAAAACTAGAATGTACAGGGAGCAGCATCGCAATAGCAGAATTATTATTACTGTTAAATATGAAAGATTTACGGAAATTTAGTTAATTTAAATTGTAATTCAATTATTACAGTTTATAAAAATAAAACAAATAAACTTTAATATATTCTTTAGATTATTTTCATTCTTGCAATAATAAGAAGGGGCTAATGGTTATGGAGGAAGTAATCAATATTCCTAAATTGTATAAAATGATGAACTCTATGCTAATATTTATATATTACAGACCAATTTTTTTATTGCATTAATTTTACAGTAACAAAATCTGGGAGGAGCAGTAGGTGGAGGATAGCAGTAGAATGACAACTTATACAACTAAGCTTAATCAGATCAATATTATCAGACTGATTAAAATGAGCAGTAGTATTACGACGGTTCGTAGTAGCAGCAATATGATGTAAGAATAGTATAGTTTTTAAATTTATTTTTAGTATGGGGAGGAAGACTATAGTGGAGCGTATGCTGGACAGCAGCAGGTGCCAGATCAATAATATCAAGTGAATACAAATTAAAGCAAATTTATGGTAAAAAAGTTTTTTGATTTCATTAATTTGGAGATATCAAAATTCAGCAGGAGCAGCTGGGTATGCTACCACTGCATAATCAAGAACTAATGTGGGAGCTGGTTCAGGAACAGGGGCTGCCTAATTTTATTAAACACAACCATCCACATAAACACCATAAACAAACGCAGTCGGCTTTTAATCCTAGTCATAAAATATGGTTTCTTAGTAAAATACTCAGCATTTAAAGCTAAAAAATTGTTTGATCATTTTAAATTTATTTCGGTTTTATTGTAATCTGCTTAAGATTTTAAATCTAATAATTATATTTAAAGGGTGATTATGGGAAAGTTTTAAAGTGTATAGTTTAAATGGATTGTTCTAGATTTTAATTTTTTAAAAAATTCTTAACATAATATAGAACAGGTCATTATATTTGAGATAGATTTAAAAGATAATTTTTAAAAAATTACATAGTGTACATTCAATTTTTTCATTATATTAATTTGATAATAAGATATTTCCTAACTAATAAATAAAAAAAAATAAACACTTGATTAGCTTTTAAATTAAAAGAAAAAGCTTTCCACTACTTAATTGAAACCAATTCTATTTTAGAATTTGAAAGGTTATATTACAGCTCAGTAGCAGCAACCACTTCACTTGAAGAATTCAACTCAGATAAATCTTTGATGCGTATGACCACAGACCGTGTGCCAAACACAAACGCACTTTAAAAAGAAATTGACCTACCTTTAGGTATTATAGTTAAACCTTATGGTGACCTCCCAACTGTAAATTACCAAGATTTTATAAATAACCATAATATAGGGCGAGGAGACTCCTGCAGTGTCATTTGGGTAAAAGCCAATAGTAAGATGCAAAGATTGTCGTGGTTATGTAAATCCTTTCATTAGATTCATTGAAAATGGCATGAAATGGATATGCAATATCTGTGGAGATATAAACCCTACAGACAATTATTACTATTCACCCTTGAATTCAATGGGCTAACGTTAAGACTACGAAGATAGGGTTGAATTAAGGAAGGGATCAGTGGATTTTGTTGCGAGTAATGAATATATGAACAGGCCTCCGATGCCACCTACTTACGTTTTCGTCCTTGATGTATCTAAACCAGCAATTGATACTGGATACTTAGCTCTTGCAGCTTCAACCATAAAAAGTGTAATTGAAAGCAAATTGCTTCCTGGAGGAGAAAGGACAAAGATTGGTTTTATTACTTATGACTCTAGTGTGCATTTCTACAACTTGAGATCAACACTTAAACAACCATAAATGTTTGTTACAACAGATATTGATCAAATCTTTTTACCTCAACCCGATGATCTATTGGTAAATTTAACAGACAGCTATGATTTGGTGATTAATCTTTTAGACAATCTACCATCATATTTTGCCAAGACTTAGATAATTGACAACTGCTTTGTAGCAGCACTTTAAGCAGCCAATATGGTGGCAAGCGCAATTGGTGGAAAACTTATTTTCTTCTAATTAGCACAAACTATAATCAAACATCCAATGCTTGCACCAAAGACTTTACCTAACACAGCAGAAAGATTAGATTTAGTAAATTCAACAAATCCTTATTTCTCTAACACCGGTTCAGAACTAGGTCATATGCATATGTCATGTGATTTGTTCATCTTTACTCATGGCAAAAATTAATACAAAAATCTACAGACATTTGCTGATTTGGCCAGAAAAAGCAGTGGAAATCTATATTACTAAAACCCTATGATTTTATTAAGAATTAAGAAAGGGAGGTATTTATAAATAATCAAGAATTTATTTATTATTGGCGTAATATTTTGATGATTAGCCCAATTATAAAACTATTGGCTCAAATAATTTTCCATATAAATTAAACCAATCAGGGTGCGTATATTTATTTTTACGCTAATTTAAATGATTTTGGCCAATAATAATTAAATTCTTGATTATTAATAAATACCCCCCTATCTTAGTTCTTAAAAAAATTATGGGGTTTTATCAAGACTATTTAACAGCTACACAAGGTCTTAAATTTAGTAATGAACTTTATCACAGTTTAGTGAGGAGAGTTGCTTGGGAGGGTGTTTTTAGAATCAGAACATCTTAAGGTTTTAATCAAATCAGATCTTTTGGAAATATTCAAATAAAACATAAGACAGCTGATCTTATATAACTTTGTAATTTTAATTGCTATATACAATGAGTTAATAATACTTTGTCCTTCAATTGACGCTGATAGAGTCTTAGTTTATGAAATTGAAAAGAATTAGCAAAATGTGTTGTGAAATCCAAAATGTAATTAAAAATACATAAGTTATACACGCTATTTAATGTTAATTTATTTAAATATATTAAAAACTGCTCTATCTCATAATTTTGATCATTTCGAGATAGAGTGCTATCAAATATAATTAATTTCCTCAATTAGGTATAATTTGTACAAAAATAACAATAAGTTTTCTATAATTTAAAGCTCATTTTATTTAGATAAAAAAATTGAATATAGATGAATTATGAAATTAAAACATTATAGATTATTTTTAAGGATTTATGTTTAAATTAATTACAAATACTATTGATATATTAAGCTTTAAAAATGAACTTTAAATTTGAAAACTTATTGTTATTTTTGTACAAATTATACCTAATTGAGTAAATTAATTATATTTTATAGCACTCTATCTCGAAATGATCAAAATTTAGAGATAGAGTATTTTTTAATATATTTAAAGAAATTAACATTAAAATAGCGTGTATAACTTATGTATTTTTAATTACATTTTGGATTTTACAACAAATTTTACTCAATGACTTACTAAACGAAGATCCTAATAGAATGGCAAGAAGAGATAATTCTCATTTATACATTCAAACTGCCTTACTTTATTCAACATCTGAGGGAGAAAGAAGAATCAGAGTGCATAATATCGCAGTTCCTCTTACAAATATGAAGCACTTACCCTTTGAATATATTGATGTAAATGCTACAACTCATTACTTTGCTAGAGCAGCCCTCAATATAGTAAGTTTACTAAAGATTTAAATTTTTATAGTTGTAAACGAATTTGAATTTCACAGTATGCAGAGGCATGATTGAAATGAACCTGACTAAGTTATGCAGATCTATGTTGAAATCCCAGCAATCAATTGTAAATTTCCTTGTCATTTAATTTTTTCATAGAAATAATCACTCCCAGACAATTTACAATACTTAGTGTTATACGTACTTGGACTTCTAAAGTCTCCATTTATGACACCATCAAAGCAAATCTTGCCTAGTGACCATTTAGATCAATTGAACTACCTTAGGTTTATCGTAAATGGCATGAGTCCTGAGGAAACTCTCCCACTTTTCAACCCCTAAATCATAAGCATTGCAGACTATAACTTGAATGATTAAGTTTTTCCAGCTCTTGAAAACCTAGACAGAGCTTCTATAAAAACCGAGGGAATTTATATGTGCTATAATAGTCTCGCAATATATTTCTATGTGGGTCGTTAGTGTGACCCATATTTCATTCAGACAATATTTAAGGCTAATGATGTCAATCATATCAATAGAAATATCTCTGAAGAAGAAATTTTTGCAGGCTATGAAACTTCTCCATACTTGACATCTCTCTATGGTTTAGTAAACTAGTTCAGATATTAAAGACAACCTTATGTTTTTTTATTGAAATTAATTACATTATGATATGAAAATAATCTAGTATTTTATTATATGTTGAGCTCAAGGTACTAGTAGAGGGAGATGCAGAGAGCGAACTAACTTTAAGAAGCATGCTAGTAGTAGATAATCTAAATCCTGGTTATCCAATGGATTTCACCAAATTCTTGGCAACCATTACTGGTGGTGGACCCATTCATAATAATAATTCTACATAATCTTTTATATACAAGTTATTAAAACCTTTATGTTTATTGGGCCAGGAGCAACTACAGGTGGGGCACCAGCTGCTTATTATTGAAATTAATATTATGATCATAACTTTCATATATTAAAACTAAATCCAAATGTTCTCGAATCTTACCATAATGCAATATTTCAATAAATATAGTTATAAAAATGAGTATTGAATATGAATATTAAATATATGCATGGAAATATCATAGAATATTTATGAAATTTAATTTATTTGTAATTGTCTAAATATAGATTATGCATTTAATCATAGTGTTTACATATAAGTAAAGTATTATGTAGCTAAGGGGATATTTAATAAGTTAATTATTTTTTTTTACCAAAGCTAATATTTATAATGTGATTTATACTAATTATAGAGATTTCCACATTATTAGGTATCAATCTTAAAAGTACATACGTCGATCAATCCCTTATAAATACTAATTCAAATTCAGTTTAATAATAAATATCTTATATACTTAAAGTATTTGTTTGTAATTATTACTCTATAGTTTATTTAATGGTTTTAAATTAATTTTTAAATAAGGAACGGTTTTTAATAAAAATTGTTTTTCTCAATATAAACATAATTAGATATTTATTTGTGATATAAAAAATTTGCATACGATGTTTTATTCATTTTTTTAATTACTTAAGAGAAAACATCGATGAGATCTATAGCTGCTCTCCTTCTCTTGGCAACTGCGACCCACGGGTTAAGTGTCAACCAAAATCGCAACAATGTTAGTTCAAAGCTTTATCAACTTTCTAACAATAAAAACAATAAAGTTCTTTTATAATAAACGAGGGTTTTTATAATTACTATGAAATAAAAAGAATATTAATCAAAGCGTTTGCTATTTTTTTATTTTTTATTTTTATTTATATCATAAAAAATATTATCTAAGATCTCTTGTCAAGAAAATTTATTTCTTAAATTATTTTTTTAAGAAAAATAAAACGGCTCATATTAATATAATGAGTTTATTTATCCTGTAAAAATGATGATAATATTAATTAGCTTATTTTGTAAATTAATTATTTTATTAAATTATATCATATGATTAGGAGTTTTTAAAATCTTTCAAGAGCTTAGTAAACAAACAATGGCTAATAATCAAAACCCCAAAACCCCTTAATGAGGTTTATAAGTGCTTTGATTTGTAGGGAATTTGTTAAGGGTTGGGGTTATTAATTAAATGCGAGACTAAAATAGCAAGCTTTTGGGGTCTATTTATGATGAAGAGTATATAGATTTAGTGTTTAAACTGCGTTATGGATGTGATATGTATAGTGAATAAGTCAAACCAGTACTGAACTATAAGTCTATTGCAATGCTCTTAAAGCGTAGTCCATCAACTGTTCGCTCTCACTGCTTGAAAGCTGTGTAATTAAAGCAATAATAGCTGAATTCTTAGCCTAAGAGGAAGTCAAAGTTTCTATAGAAGCATATTGACTATCTTATTAATGAAAAAACTTTGAAGTATTGGGCTCACTTCTCTCTCGACTAACGAGCTATTATGTTTCACCGCCAGTTCCCTGAGTTGAAGATCTCTGCATAATCTGTTGCAAACATTTATAAACGAAACGGTATCTCTTAAAAAGGTGTAAATCGTATCAAGAGAGTAATTGATTTCACTCTGCCATTTTACAACAACAACTTAAATTATATTTATAATTAAATGTAGAGAGTATTAATTAATGTGTATCAGCTTTGAAATAACTATGAGTATCTATGAAATATATATGTGTGCCCTTATGAGAACTCAAATTATATAAATTCATTCTATTGAAAGAAATTCATTATATTAATGAAATTCATTTGTAAAGAAAAATGTGTGTGTTTTCATCTTTCAACTTAACCTTAATCATGTAATTTTAAATTCATAATAAACTTTAATTCATATTCTTTCTTTCAATTTATAAGCTAAATTTAAATTGCTAACAATTAATCAAAAAATAGATTTTTTATGGTTGTTGAGGAAGTAATTGTTGTATTTGAGCACTCTAGTTGTTGTTGTTTCCTTCTTTCATCATGTCAAGAAGCTCTTCGTCCACTTGGTGATCGAGGGAAAACTCCTACTGATTTTTGAGCTCTGCTTTTGAAATTATAAATCATGTTGAATATTTTTATAATCTTCCTCTTCATCAGTCAAGATGAATTGGACTGCATACTTAGAAAGATCAATTCATTAATTTATATTAAAAATATTGTAAAATCAAGCTACTCTTAGGAGATGTCTAGAATTGTATCACAAGTTGGTTTGAAAAGCATCTGAACATTCATAGGAAGACTGTCATGGAGTTCATGGACTATGCCTAGGTTGCGAACTTGCTTTAAAATAATTTCAATATATTATATAATAAAAACAAAATAATTAATTTTACAAAGGCTTCCTGAATTTGAATTTTTTGTGACCGTTTGCTTTCTTGAAAGGAATCGCATATTTCAAGAAAATATCTAAAGAATGGTTCATAATAATTTTCTCAATTACAATAATTATTAATTATTTATTGAATTCAATTTGATTGAGCTACGAGAGGCTAAAATGTCCCAACACACAAGCTTGGATGCAGGATTTTAATTAACAATTATATTAATTATTATTAAGGTCCTGCAGTGAGTCTAGTTTTATTCAATGCAAGTGTTTTAAGAGAGATTGTCGAAATCGTTCTTTAATTGTTAAAATGCCTAGTTTTTATCAAAGTTTTCTTTCTCTACATTGAAAATGTGCTTATCTTTATCTTGGAGCTTCTTTTCAAGAGACTATAATTGCATCTTCAAAGAAATTATCTCAGAATCAATCTCTTTGGTCTAGGCTTTGATGTCTGAATCTTTTTATTTCAACTCTAAATCCTTCTGTTTGAGATCAGCTGCCCAAAGTTTGTTTGATTCACGATCAGATTAGATACTTGAATGCGCTTCTCTTCTATCCTTTTCAAAGTTCTTCTCTTTCTAGATGAGATTACTCTCTCTTTCAATCAGTTCAGATTCAAAGTTCTACAACTCAGTTTGCCAGTTTGACATATTCTGATATTCTTGAGAGTCAGAGCCTAATAGAATAATATTAAGTTCATTCATGCTGACGAGGGTGTGTTTACATTCAACACTTTCATCTAGAAGTCTTGGTATAAGAGGCATAGCAATATAGAAGTATATGACTAGAAAGTCAAGGTATAAACAATGGCAATTCTTGGAGGTATTAGCGAGGATGCTGGTTTAGAAACTTATGTTATTCATCCTCGCTCTATTAAGACAGAGCAGTATATTAAGTTCTTAGAGCAGCTGAGAGAGAAGTACCCTGAATAAGAGATTATACTGTTTGTTGATAATCTTTCAGTTCATAAGACAAAAGAAACAAGGAAGAGTTATGAACAACTTAGAATAACGCCAGTCTTCAACGTACCTTACAGTCCATAGTTTAATGGAATTGAGCTCTACTGGAGAATATTAAAAGGTCATTACAAGAAACTGCTACTATACCACTTGATACATGACCTCCCTATTGATACAGTCGATTTTATAAAAAGCTCAGCGAAGAGATTAGATAATTAATTGGTTTAAAAGTATGCTAAAGAAGGGAGAGTGAATGTATATAAATAAGTTTTAGAGTTAAGCTAATGAATATTTAAGTAACATTTAAAACTCTTTCGTGAGAGCTGGCTTCTCTTTCTTTTCTTCTACTTCTTGCTTCCCTCCTCCAAGGTTTCTTCTCTTGCTGCCAGCTCCAGCATTAATGTTCATTGACTCTGGCGGCTAAATATTTGAATAAAGTCTATTGCTAACTTCATACTTCGTCTGCGACTTTCTCTCTCTGTGAAGCTTGCTATATTCATTCATCAAAAAGATGCCAGTACCAGATTTTTATTAAGAGTTCAGCAACAAATCTTACTTGAAATATAAGGGTGCTTCTGCAGCTCTGATAGCCAGCTCTCACTTATCTTGATCCCTTGTTTGTCCTTATCTTCTGAAGAGATGCTGTACCTTTTCTTATGAGATTCTTGAATAATTTCTTTCAAGTAATCACCTTTAATTGTTGCAAGTATGCCAAAGAAATAGTTTCTTTCAGGTAGTTTATTTGACAACTGCTTCTTAGTAGGCAGGTACAGCGAAACCTCTGGGTCATTCATAGCATCATCATATAAGTTAGTCACTGAAATTTCTGGATAGTTTGGAATCTCTGCAAACTTTACATCTTAAGTTTTCAATGCTTTCTTCTCTTCGCAGAGTATGGCTCTTAGAAATGAAATTTTAGTACCTTCCATCGTTGGGAAGAACAAACCAACTACATAATCAAGATTAGCCACTTTGAGTTTATTACCTTGCTGCACCAGGTAGCGATGCAAATCCTCCTTGCTTCTAAATCTTTGAATCAATTCTTGTGCTTGTACTCTTTTCATTGCATCATTCATTGACTCCATCTTTTTTACAGATCTATGAAATGATATTCAAATTTAAGTTTATTGATTTCAATTATTTATCTATGTAAAACTTACTATTAAATATGGGCATACTATAGGGGTCAACCTCTAAGAAGGATATGGAGAAAGTTTTGAAAACTGGTTTCAAACTTGAGAGATTGATATCAATTTCTAGTCTTATAGTTCCATATTTTTAAATTTAAATTGGTAGGTACTTAATTAGGAGCATTAATTAATGCTAGTACTTAATTAGGAGCACCCTAATTTTAATCATAAAATCACAAAATACCTCCTAAATCAGTACTTACTTAATTAGGTGCACCTCATAAATAGGCACGTACTATAATCAACTTATTATTGAAATTAAAAATGGTTAATTTCTCACCCATATTTAGAGCTGGATCGTCTCTTAACACTCATAATTCTTCTCTAATACTCTAAGAACTTCCCTTTGAAACTTGTAGGCTTGCAAAGCTATCATATAAGCTCTCAGTTATAGAGGCAGTTTTATAATTTTAAATTCAAAATTTAATATGAGCGCTAACATTTTAAGAAAAACAACAGCACTTCCATAAAACTAATGAGACTTACCTTTGGCAGCAATAAAAAGTGTGATAGCTGTGAGATGAACTCTCTTAAAGAATTACCAGAGCTATCACTTGAGTTCTCTGTTATAAAAATAGAAATTAATAATAGAAAATAAATGGCAAACAAGTCTGTGGGAGACAGAGAGGAGGA
Organism: Oxytricha trifallax; assembly: GCA_000711775.1. NCBI lineage: Eukaryota > Ciliophora > Spirotrichea > Sporadotrichida > Oxytrichidae > Oxytricha > Oxytricha trifallax. The sequence goes on along the minus strand of ARYC01001250.1, from coordinate 19,493 downwards.
GAAAGGTATTAATGATATTCCTATACAAACTGAAGAAATAGAAGTATACTTTGTGAGCTGTGTGAGAGAGATTTCGCTCATAAATCAAGCTGGTATAGACATATGAAGGAGCATAGAGAAGCCAAGCCTACTGTATACTTAAAGCACGACAAAATCGATGGGAAGTATGATTGCTTTGAGTGTCATAAGTAGTACTCTCATACAAGACACTTGAAGAAACATTTTTTAAAAGCTCACAAAAAAGACAATAGAAATTGAAAAGCATGAAGTTGAGTTGAAGCTTATGAACAAAAGAAAATCGAGGGAATATTCTAAAGCGGTAGTGCCTGAATAAGCTAGTGATTTAGAGTACGTAAAGAAGGCACGTAACCAACTAACCTCTGAAATCACAAAAATCATGATCAAAATTCAATACAAGAAAATACCAGTTCTTGCGTAGATAGATTTAGATACTTCACTTTAAAATATCTTATTCTAGAGGACTCCTTTGATAAGAAAGTTATCAATGATCATCAATTCGCATACAAGGTGTATCCCTTCAACTATCTCTTAAGTGATGATAAATATTAGATGGAGTTTACAAATGAGTATCAAGTACTCACTCAAGCAAAGTTTAAGGAGTCTAGTTACTTAATCAAGCTAGATGCTGTTCTCCTTGCCAAGGATCATGTTGCTTTCAGACTCCCATTCTATGAAATGACTCTAAGACATTTCATAACAGATAAAAGGAATCAGAAGTAATTTGGATAAATAGCAACTCAGACCATTACAAGGCATTAAAGAGCTTCACAAGTTAGGGTTTGTTCACAGAGATTTAAAGCCAAAAAATATTATGATAAACTTTTCTCCAGTAAGAGTAGCAATAATCGATTTCAACTGAGCCTAAAGAGTGAAAGTCTCAAGGCTTGGAACTGTAATGGGAACTCAAGGCTATTATCCAGAAAGAGAAGACTGGAGAGATGGTGACTTTTAGTGGGATGTGTGGGCTTTAGCAGCAATAATAATAGAGTGCGAAATGCCTCGCAACGATTACTCTACAAGGTGCGAGAAAGATGCTAAGTAAAGAATCAAGTAGTTTATAGACAAAACCAGAGTATCTCAATCAATTAAACATATGGCTGAGTCAATAATATTTAAACCAAACTCAAGATCAGACATATCAATAGAGTAGATAGCTTTGTGGTTAAGTAAGATAAACTTCAGATCTCTCCTACATGATCCAAAAGTGCATTTTGAGTGATTAAATTAAATACTTTTACTATAAATTTCACATTAAAACCTATTGATAACCCCAACCCCTAACAAATTCCCTACAAATCAAAGCACTAATAAACCTCATAAAGGGGTTTTGGGGTTTTGAATGCGATACTATTATCAAGAGATTCAAGAGCAGCAATATCGATTACAACTCTATCATTTATAGTTTAAAATATAATTATAGTCTATAATCTAAATGGATTTTTAATCGAATTTAACACATTAAAATCAAAATTATTATAATTTATGAGTAAGCTTAATATATATATATATAAATTTAAAATCATTGGTTCTGGTAAGCAATTCACAGACACAGAATTTTCCTTCGCAAATGATGCTGTTTACTGGCCACAATACAATTTAAAATAAAGTATAAATTTGGATTTAATAAAATATAATAACATTCATTGACATTTAAATTCTAATACAATTAGAACTACGCCAAGGAGTTGTGGTATGATAAGTACGAAGTGTTCAGAGCAAGAGAGAAGCTTCCTACTGCTACTCTTTGGGGTAATTAATCCATGCCAGGACCTAATGATATTAAAATATAAAAAATGGTTTAATTTATTACTAAATTCTAGTATAATGATATCGAGTAAGGATATATTGGAGATTGCTATTTAATGGCGGGTTGCGCTGCAATCGCCGAAAATGGTGACAGAGTCAAGAAAATCTTTGTAACTTTTAGAATTTGGATTTATTTTACATGATGTTCTTACTTATTAAACAATCCCTATTTTGTTTAGTAAACTCAGACTTATAATAAAGAAGGAATCATAGTTGTGAAACCAACCATATTGGGCAACAATAAAGAAGTTGTTGTCGACGATTACCTCGCTTTCTTTAAGAAAACCACTGGACTTAAAGGTCTTACTTTTGATCATGTTTCGGAAAGAGATGGTCTCTGGGGACCATTCCTTGAAAAGGCATTTGCTAAAGCACATGGCAACTTCGATCAAATTAATAAATAAACCCTAAATAATTGTAAAAATGATGATATTGAATGTTAAGTTTGATTTCTTAATCCAATTTAATGGGAAACTATGATAATAATAGATAGAAAATTAAAATGTAAAATACAAGTTAAATTTTAGGGTAAGAGCGGATCAGGTAGAGAGGTCTTCACATTCATGTTTGGCATCCCATCTACCAAAATTTCCAATGGTAAGGAAGGCTGGATCAATTTCAAATCTGAAATATTTCAGAAATATTTATATATTTTAAGTAAATTTGTTCAAAGTGTAAAGTAGTAATGAATAAACTGCAATAAAATTATGAGTACTTTTAAAAAAAGAACACCTTACAAAAACCTTTAAAATGCTCTCATATTTAAAAAAATATGAAGATTTTATTGCATACAAATTTTTATTTTTCTATTTTTTTACTATAAAAAATATATATATATATATATTTATAACTAAAAAGGAATTTTGTAATATTTTGATCTATGACTTTTAAATTTTACTCAAAAAGTTTTATTTTCAATTATAATATAAATAATCACAAAATACTTACATACTATTTAATTTAGATTGTACTTACATCTTTATTATAAAAATAAAATATTTATTTTTATATTAAATCCAGAGCAAATCTTTGACACCATCACAAAAGCTGATCAGGCCTAATACATAATTTAAAAATGCATTTTATAAACTAATATAGTAATTTATTTTTAAAAAAAAGTATTTTTTTAATATTATGCTATAATGTGGAGTGGAGTCCCAGGTGGCGGAAATTAAAATCAATTAATAACATTTTTATTTTAAATCAGAACAAATTATTAAATATTCTTCTAAATGATAATTCAATTTATCATGATTTTTGAAATGATCAAGTTCAGCAAAAGTACGGCTTAGCAATGAGTCATGCATACACAGTGATCGGTACTTATGTTGTTAACTATGCCAATATAATAAATATAAGAATTAAAAATCTATTATATCAATTAAAATTAACTAAAAGAACTCAATAATTAAATTTATTCTAATGAATGGCACTGAAGCAGCCAAGCTCCTTAGAATCAGAAACCCATGGGGTAGCGATGGAAAATACAACGGAACATGGTGCGATAAGAGCGAAAAATGGACTGATGAAGTCAACAAGTTATTGCTAATTTATAATTTCTTTGCTAAATTTTCAATAATGAGACTGAGTATTTGTAGGGATTATCTTATCCATTATCTTATTTTTATAAGAATATTTATTCATTTTTATGATAAATAAACATATTTTACAATTCTACAGTTAAGTCCCCTTCGTTAAGGACTAAGAAGACGGTGTCTACTTCGTAGACTTGTAAACCTATCACGAGAGCTTCGACCAAATTATCATTGGTTTCTGGGATGACTCGTACAGCAGCTCCACCTCAACCATATACGGTGATGCTGGCTTTGGGTCCAAATTTGAATTCACTCTTTCAGAGCTTACTGATGGATTTTTCACTAATAATTCATATAGAATTTGATTAATCATAAACTCTTAAAACTATTTCTTTAGAAATTTGTATAATTTTTAAGGATTTTTAGGTCTAGACTTCTACAGTCCAAGAATTATAGAGATTTAATCATATATAATTTTAATGAGCAAGATAAGTGTTTGAAATTATGTTGATGCTTATTTTTTATGCTTTATTTATTAAATGTATCCACCTGGTTGCCGTGACACTTCAAGCAGCGCTTTGATGAAAGTTTACATGGACGGTATTCTTGTTAATTCTCAGACAATCAGAGACTCTGACTACTACGGATTTATCAGAAACAAGTGGCTTCCAGGCACTTACACTCTAATAATAAAAATGTCAATTATAATTATTAATATTACTACACTGTTGTTGTTTCACAAAACAAATGGGGAGTCAATGACGTCAGAGACTTCAGTTTTAGAGCTTTCCTCCCAGTCAAGGTGAACATTTATTAAAAACTATAATGAAATAATTATCTTAAAAGGGCTTTATGGTTATCTCTTTGTTTATTTATATCATTTAAAATAGAATAATCTAATGATTTAATCTTTGAAATCAAGATTCTATATAAAATACTTGAATTATAATTTAAATTCAATCTTACAACTACAAATCCCAACAAGAATTTGCTGAGTTCACAAACAAACTTGACTTCAAGAGCGTCTAATCTCAAGCTCTTACTCCTATAAATGATCCCTCCGGAGTCACCATCAAGAAGAGCTGGTCATCTCTTAACAATTATTAGATTATTTATTATAATAAAAATTGCTTTTTATTAAGAACTTTAAATTTATTCACAAATTAAAAATAATTTATAAACTAATTCATTCTCTAATAAATCCTATAATTTAGGTTGATTTATATAACTCAGCATTATCTGAATTTTTCAATGTTAAAGAAATAATTTTTAGTTTTATAGATAATTTGTTGAAAAAAAGTAGTAAAATAAAAAAATTTAAAGAAGAAAATTCTTTTTGTAAAAATGAATCTTTCTCATATATTATAGCTTAAATTCCTTATAAAATTGTAAAACATAACTTATTCATTATTATTGTCTTAAATCTTTTTCTAATAAAGTAAATATCAATATAAAAAATAAGTCTTTTTTATTTAATATTTTTATATTTATTTAATTACTTTAACAATTATTTCTACTCAGCTTAAGGTGTTGTTGGAAAACAATGCACTATAATTTTAAATTTATTTAAATTAATTTAATTTTAAACTTCTCTCTATATTATAATTGTTAATATATTGTTTCTATAAGTCTCAAGATGAAAATCTTAGATGCAGACGCTTATTTGATAACTGAGTAACCAACCTCAAGTTTTTTTAAAAATATTTTTGTGTGCATATCCTATCTTATTTAGTAAACTATTTAATTGAATTATTCTTAAAATTAACACCCTTAAATATAAAAAAATTAAAAAGTTTCTCAAAGTCAAACTATTAAACCACTGTTGTGGCAACTGGACTTCAGAGAAATGATACTGAGTTCACTGTTGCTTGCACTACAACTGGTAACTAACAATGCAATTGGATGATGGTCCCCATTCCTCCACTTGGAAACATTCAAGCTAGTATTGGACCTGCTACATTTTAATTTTTATTATAAACTTTTAAATTTAATTCAAAACAATATACCTAAGAATTCTTCTTCTAGATAAGTTAAAATTACCTTTTTCTTATATTCATATAATATTTAATTAGCATTAGTTTTATTTATAAATAAGTTTAAGCTACATTTAAATGTATTTGAGTAAGATATAGAAATTAAGTTTATGACAACACTACGTCATAGACACATTGTAAATAATGTTATTTGGAGCAGTGAGGGGTGAAAATTAATCTTTTTCACTAGCTGCTTCATTTAATGTTAACATTGAAAATAGAAATATGAAATAATAAGTTGATGCTTTAAAAATATAAGCATTTAATTGTATGCATTTATAATAAATTGTTTTCCTTGATTTTCAATAATTAAAATTAAAATAGTATATCTATAATATTTTATTTATATATTTACCTCCTCTTTTTCTGCTTAAAATAATATATGAAATAACTCAATAGAAATTTATAAATAATGTACTCGTAAAAATATATTCATTTAATATAAAGGAAAATAATCAAATTTTATTCATTATATCAAAAATAAGAAATGATTTGAAAATATATTTTATAAGTTAAATTTTCTCTTAAATTATTTTAATATGCTTTGAAATGGGGATCCCAAAAGGATTTGACTTCATTAATGAGTAATTTGAGATGCATCTAACTAGGAGTAATAATTTCTTAAAAACTTAAATTCAAAGATATTTTCACTATTCTAATCTTCTCTATTTAATATCAATATTCTACAATAAAATTTATATTAGAAAGAAAATATTTTATAATTTTTCATAATTTGAAAGTTATTTAAAATGTTTTGGTAACAATATATTCCCTTAAATCTATATTTAACTTTTCCCTTTAATGTTCAATGATTCTATATAATTGATGTAATTTTATACAATTACGCAAAAGATTATTATAACTTAATCATTACTATTTTTAATTACATATTAGATAAATTAATTATAATTAAAATGAAATCAGGTATTGATAAAAGTCTTATGTCAAAATTAAAATTGTATTTATTAATATTTATTTGAATTTCAAGTAAATTTTTATTATATTATGCCAACGCCGATACTCTAACTATAATAAGATTCTTTAAGTATTGACTCCTCTATAATTTAAACCCCAAAACCCCTTTCCAAATAATAATAAAATTAATCCCACCTTCCCAAGTAAACTAGGAAAGTTAGTATAATTACAAGAAAATCTTAGATAAAATAAAAATAATCTTTTTCACCCAAAGTTACTACTAATTCAGTTATGATTCAAGCAATTTAAATACTATTTTGAATATAAAAAATATATAAAAATATAATTAAAAGCCCAAGTAAGTTTGCAAGATTTAGATAGGATGGAAAATAATAATAATTATCATAATAAACGAGAGGTATCACAATTTACAAAATTAAATAATAAATAAAATTAGCATCTAGCAATAAATCATAATGTCAGTTAACATTAATAATCACAGTAAACTGATAATAATTTCAATACAACCAGTATAAATAATATTGCTATACATATTAATTTATAAAAATGTATCAATATTTTTACTTTTATTTGATGATAAATCTTTTATTTACTGATTTTTAGTCTAAGAATTATACTTCTGCTAATATAATATATTTATAAGATTTATTATTCATTAAATAACGATTACCTGTAAAATGAGCAACTATCAAATTAAATGATAGCCCTACATGATCACTCTCTCGACTAAGATGACAACATAGATTTAATTAAGCATAATCATGATTCAAAGATTGTTATTAATAAATCTGCATAAAAATCCAATCCGTACTTCTATCTTAAACCTAAGTAACTCATAGTCGAACCTGCCTTATGATTAAAAATTTATAGTAAGAAAATGTTAAGCGTAAATGAATTATCATTAATCAAAAATAAAAATTAACGAATTTAATTTGTAATAAAAAAGAATCAATATTAATTTAATTTATGACAGCACAGGAAGTAACAAAAGATAAACGATAATTTTATTGATAATAGCAACACCTTAGAAACTGAGAGACATTAAATGGTAGATTAGAGCAATACTATATAAAGTTTATCGTAAATCTAGCATCAAAATATCCAATTTAAAAATTTTAACGAAACCTAGATTCTTACTACTGCCTAAAAAAACAATGAGCCTTTCAAAAGACTGTTGAACCTTAAAATTATGATTATTTTGATTTAAAAATCATAAGTTTGATATCTGTAAATGATTAAATTTTATTGGTAATTTAAAATTATTGAACGACCATTTAAATTTGAAACAATAAATGAATAATTTTGGCAATCACTAAACGCGATTAGGCACTGCAGGTTCAATTAGCACTTAATATTAATAAAATAATCAATTCGGAAATGGTTATTATAATTCTGCTTATGGAGAAGGAACAATATCCGCAAATTTATCACCTCAGTAATTCAAAGAGTAATCTTATCAGGCGACCTAGAATATTAAATAATATTTTTTTAAATTATTTTAAGTGAAATTAATGAAATTAAATAATAGAATGCTATTTAAGCCATAATTATGAATAATTAAATTAGCATAAACAATAAAAATCATAATCAAAATAATTTAAAATTTGCACAGCCAAAAGCCTAATAAAATGTTAGAGAGTTATAGGCAAGGCAAGGTAGGGGTTAAGGCATAAAACAAAATATCAGTAATTAACTGAAAATTACTAATTAATTTGACTTGTCTTTTTCATAGAGCAATTAAGCTTAAGATGATTTACTTAATAGCATTAGTTTTAATTGGAAAAAAAATACTTTTAAAATCTATCATTTCAATAATTTCTTATGAATCTACACAATAATTTCATTAAAATTAATCTGTATATTTATTACTTAATCAAAATTCAAAGAGTACTTAAATGATACAAAATACACAGAACACTTCTTAATTCTTAACAAAACGACTTTCTTAATCTTCAACTAATAACAGATCCCATTACTAAAATTTGAATGGTAAAAACGGAAAAATATTACAATAAACTTAGAAAATAAGAGTTATAAGCGTTCAGACCAATTCCCCTCAAAATTCTAAGAGCACATAATTAGAGTTTTAGAGTAATCTCACTAAGTAAATTTTTGTTTTATAAAATAATATATTATTCATTATGGGTAAAATAAGATATTATTCATCAAATAGGTTTAATCAAATATATTTATAAAATACAATATTAATTATATTTTCTAAAGAAATGAACAATACAGCAAAAAATAATAAATTTACGAAATAAATCTAAAATCCTCTCTTAGACAATCCTGAGTTTAAAATTATAGACAAAGAATTGCAAAAAGCTCTTATTAAAAATTTCCTGACCTCTCCGAAGAAAGCTTTCTATAACGCTTTGGATCTTGTAAAAGGCGTTAATTAAAAAACTAAAAATTCTTAAGATTTATAAAGTTTAGAAAATAATTAAAAATCAGATAAGGCAGTGAGTAACCTTAGATTACATAGCAATATAGCAGAGAAGAATCATATTTTTAATATTTTTGTGAACTATTACTAATTTGATGTGTAAGTATTGCTTTATAGTTTACGGAAAATATTTGTATAAGAATTCAAGCTTTATAAAAGATAGAAAAATTAACTCAGATTTAAACCTTGATCAGATATCTTATCATCCAGATGAAAGAATAATAAACTCTGCCTTCCCAAAATAATTCAGATCAGATTTGCAAGCTAAGCTTACTTAAGATTTCTCTCTTATTCATAAGCCATAACAGCAGCATCTTAGAAATATCTAATCATTTTATAAAATTAGTTTTTAATCCATGCAAATTAATGGTTAGAAATCATTAGGAATATATTATTTATGAATTCTATTAATTTGTAAATTCCTTTTAAATTTTGATACTTTTACTATATAAATAATCATACTTAAGTCACCCTGTAAGCAGCATTAAACACTATTATCCTATTATGAACAATAATTTGCATGAAGAGGTGCCAAGCTATTCAGCAAAAACTGACAACAATTTAAATTAATATTAAGAAGCAATGAATTCACCTGATAAAACATTGACTAATATTTAAAACTAATAAATATAATAATGTAGGAATACATTCGATTTGGGAAAATGAATTAAAATTAATTAATTAATTATTAATTATCTTCAGTTATGTTTTTGGAAAATGTCTTCAAACTCTAACAATCTTAAGCTATCTGTATAGCGCATTAAAATTTAGACGGTGGTTGTTAGTACTATAATGATTTTATCTCTTCTCCAAAGCGAGAAAAATCCCTTTTACCATTTTCGGGAGTTAGCTCACAAACAAAATATTTCGCTTCTTGGGCTGATTCAAGAATATTGCCAATAGTATAGTCCAGCTAAAATGGCGGGATCTACCGTAGAATCGACTTAGATTTGAATTTTTAGTCACTTTGATTTTCATAACTGCCATTATTTTAATATTCAATTAATTTAATTTTAATTCATTTTCCCAAATTGAATGTATTCTTACAATAGTAATATTCAGACAATTCAAGCAATATGTCAAAAGTATTTAATTTGCTATAAAGTTAAAAATTAAGGAAAATTAAAAGAGTTATATAATCTTTATATCGCAAACTATACAATTAATTTTTATAACTTTCACCTAAAAAATTGTGATATCTTCTTCTGACCAGAAAAACTTGAATTAAGAAAGTAGCATTATTTAAGATAGCTCAGATAGAAATGGCTTAGATAAAAACAATGTCAATTAGCAACCAATAGTTCAGTTTTTACCCCAAAAGCCAAAACATAGAAGACATATGAGCGATTAATTTAAGCAAAATTACTCATCATAAAATTAAGATATTAGAAAGAAATCTTAAGATCCAAATTAAGAAATACCGTTTAGAGCCCATAGGAAGTTAAGATCTTAATATATATCTCATATTATTTACATTTAAATTTCTTTAGTTTAATTATGACTTTGTATATTTTAGAGAGATCTCAGCATAAAATTCAATAATTTAGAATGAAGCTCCAGTAACTAAAATCAGCATAGGTTCACAGTATAAATTAAAAATAAACCTCCTCAAATGAGAAATAAAAACAGGATGTATAGTTTAAGCTATTGCAAAAATATTATTCAAAATAGTCAAATATTACTAATATAGTACCAGAGCCTGCAGAATAATAAAACACTAAATCTCCTAAAACTGAAGAAATCTAAGTTAAACACAGCAGAAATAAAAGTGAATATATAGGCAAAGGTTAAACAGACAATTAAATGAAAAATAAAGCAAACAATAATGGACTTAATTTTAATGATGTTTTAAATTTGGGGATTTATGATAAGAGATAGTCAGCTGGTAATATCAAAACTGAAAATCAACTACTTCAAATATTTGAAGGACAATCTTAAAATCATTTATAAGCTTAAGATAACGCTTAAAACTTTTATTAAAATTCAAGTAATTTTTTCAATTTCTTTCCTAATTTATTTACTTTATATTGACAAATTCAAATTATTTTATGCGAAATGAATTTTATTATTTTTAATTTTTTCTCTTGATGCTTAAAATTCCAAGTAAACATCTCACTAAATAAACAAGTAGTTAATCAATGTGCAAATGATAAATACAAGCGCTCACCCAAGAAATTCTAAACAAATTTTTAATTCTGGATATTAAAAAGTAATCGGCTCCTCGAAAGTATAAGGAAATAATTAGTTTCAAACAGGAGACAATGAATCTTTGTTGAAGGAGTCATCTAGAATGAATTTCGTCAAATAAATGTCTATGAGTAAAGGCTATATCAATCAAGGCATAAATATAAATGATTTGAATCCAGTTTTAATTGCTCACTATTAAAAGGTGGAACTATTTTTCAAGAAATAAGTCATAGAAAATAATGAAAATTTGAACTTAATTTGTTGTAGTATTGAATGACTTTAAGATGTTTCAAATGGACACTAATTAATCTGAGTAAAGTCCATTGAATAGTAATAGCATCAGCACCTACAGAAATAACTATCTCATGATGAACCACATTAACCCTTAGACTGCTTTACTATTAATGAATAATTTATAAAAGACAATAAACATGGAAAACTCTAATTATTTTTTAATTACTTTAATATATTTCAATAACACCAACTAGCATGATGAACGTGGATAGCTAACAGAAATAATTTACTAACAGAGCTTACTAATTTCAATAAAGAATGCTTAAAAAGAGCAGTTTTTTTTATTTAAAAATTATTTACATTTTCCCTATAATTTATACTTACTGTAATTTATTAATTCAATGTAAATAATCTTTTTTTGCCTTAAAAATCAGAAATTCTATATATTCAATAGAAAATAAATAAAAATTTATGAATAAATAGTTTTCTGAAAATCAATGAGAGTGTGTTGCAAAACCAAAACATCAAAGATAAAACTTAGAAAAATAATCTATCAGTAATAGAGTCATCTGGTGTGAATAATACTCAGTTTCTTAATAGTTATAGAAGCAACAACTCAAATTAAAAATAGAATAATTAGTTAAATTTCATGTTTGGCAATCATAAAACTAAAATATTATTTCCATAAACCTAGTTTCTTCATATATTTATGTTATTTTACTTAAAAGATTTTTTTCCCTCCACTAATATTAAATTCATCTCTCAATAATTGGAGATAATTAATCTAAAAATTAATTGATTTTGCTATATTAAATAACTATAAACATTTTTGGGCTCTTAATATTTAAGAACCTTACTCTGCCACATATATACCTAACAAAAAATACAAACTTTAGAGTTAAAAGCGAACACCTAAATTACTAATCGATACGACTGGTCAGAGTAATTTCAAACATACTTTTTATTTAAAATAATTAAAATAATTAAACTTTATATAAAAAATATAATAAATATGCAATATATACTACCAACAATTCAAATGAAAATGCAAATATGTTAACTTAATTGATAGAATAACAGTTAAAGTAAGATAAAAATGTTTCTGCTAATTAGCAGATTTAAGAAATTCTTCGTGCTTAACTTTTAAATTATTATTTTTGTCATAATCTATGAAATATATACACACTTTTGTTTTTTTAGTACAATTTTCAAAAATTTAATTAAATTCTCTAGAATATTGAGATTTTATAGACTAGAATTTTTATTATTATTTTTAATTATTATATAATAATTGTGAACTTAAGAGTAAATAGGAAGGTACAAACCCCCTAAATCAAGATTTACTTGACTTAAATTAGTTGTAAAATTCAGTTGGAAAAAATAGTATTCTTAATATTCCTTAGTCAGCAGACAGCTCATTCAGAAAAAAGACTATAATTAAGACCTTTGCTAATAGTCCTCAGAAACTTCAGGTTTTTGGGGTTTATATTTTGATTTTATAAGTATTATATGAGTCATTTTATATATCATACTGATCTGTATTTAATATGTAAATTTTGAACAAAAATTTTGAATATATTTATATATAAATAGCCCCCCCCCCCCTTATATTTTAGCTGCAAATAAGTTATTCTTCAATCTGAATGAAAGCCAATTAGAAAATGATAATAATTAATTATATCAAAACCTAAATATTTAGTAGTAAAGTAGCTGTTAAAGTAAAAAATAATCCAAAACAATCCTCAATAAGATTGTATAAGTTTTTGGTTAAATTCTTTTTTCTCCAAAATATTAAGAAAAATAAATTTATATTAAAATTTATTTCACATTTAATTGTGTATATTTAAAGATTGTTGATTAAGTGAGCATGCACTAGTTACTTGAAAAACAAAATTCTCCAATAATTATGTTAAATTCATAATAAAACTCAAAGAATTTCAATTTCCTCCAAGATTAGATAGTAAATGAAATACAAAGTTTAAACGATGATGAGGGAAAGGTTGCTATTGAGAATGAAGATGATTTAGTTGACGACACTCTGGATATAAACAGCAATAGTATTAGAAGAAGTAGGTATTTTTGAATTAATTTAAAATAAATTAATATATGAAATCAGATACTTTAATAAATAAAAATTAGTAATTCATCTCTTTCAAATCATTAATAATTCAAAAAGATTATCAAAATAATATAGAGCACAATTTAGAGATATTGTAATAGAATAAAATTTATTCATTAACTTTATTGTGTTTCATAAATATCTAGTTATTCTAGCATTTAAAGCCATTCTTGCTATTCACCCCCTTCCCACCATGGGTCTTTATCCAGCACTCTGATAAGCAATCACAATATATTTATAAATTTCTGAATCTTTTTATGAAAATATTCCCATTGAATAATATTTTGAATGCTTGAACTTATAATACACTCGGATTATCCTCTTTGGTAAAATAAATACTATCCTTCTCATCAAATTGTCTAAAACATTAAAAAGATAAAATGAATAGTATAAAGAGTTAAAGAAAAATAAATTTAAAGTTACATGTTCTGAATTTCACACTGACTTTTTTTTGCTAACAAATCAAGATTTAAGTATTATGTTTTTAAGAGAAGAAAATGAGATTGAGGAAAGCATTATATCTCTTTATTAAATTATTTTAAAATTTTTGCTAATAATTACAATTTATAATGGGAAATCGATAAATTAAAATGACATAAATAATTAGGAAATGGAGACATCATTGCTGATGGTGCGATTACAGTCACAAAAAATGTAAGTTACAAAAAACATATCTAAATTTTATTTTTTTAGAAGTCTAACCCAGTAAGAGCCGGTGTAGCACCAGAGACAACTCGCAGCAGAATTGAACAGAGGAGAGATTCAACGAAATTAAGAAGAAAATGTCCGATTATCTTAAGAAGAGTGTTTAAACTAAGTAACGTTCTTATAATTCATATTTTGATTATTATAATAAGTATTCTGTTAAGCTGATTAAATTTCCATTTTAAAATAAATATTTCACTTATTTTTCATATATCCTTCTATAGCTTAAAAATATATATTTAATGACAAATTGAATTTTGATTTTATTTTCTTGAATATAGTAATTAAAGTTTTTTTGAGGGTTTACCATTAAACAATCTGTAAATATCATCTCTACCCATCATAGTACTTTTAGTAGCAATACCATGTATGGGCACTGATTTAGCAAGTGCCAAGTCTTATCTTACCAAAAAGATTGGTTGCAAGAAGTGGTTTTTATATTAAATTGTCTCGGCAAAGAGAGAGGCATAGTGAGGGATAATTGTTGTGTAAATACCAGAGTCTTTATATTCATCAACTTATTCCGGCTATTATTATTCTGGATTTAGTTGATTTCTCAATTTTAGTTCTCTTTATTTTTATCTCTCAATGGTTGCTTCAAAGAAACTTAATTTTGATTTTAAGACATCATTATTTTAACTTGATCCCAAAAGCATATATGGTATAATAATATTCATTTTATTTGTCAAAAATAAAAACTAACATGTGCATTAATCGTAAAATATACATAAAGCATTTTCAAACTTGAGGTATTTTTATCTTTGATTTGTTCTTTCCCACTATCTTTATATTATTCTTATTTAGGTATATTATAGCTCTCTACTCTTAAACCATTTTTCAAGTAAGTTCCTGGTTTTTTCAACCCATTTTTTATAATACTTTCAACAAACCTAAACTTGGTGCCATGATAAGTAAATGCCCCAAAACCACCTCGGTCATCAATTAACTCATTATCTACAGCAGATTAAAGTGTAAATTTTGCACAAAGACTTGGTCTCAGAAATTAATAATCTTTTTGGTTGTTTTTTAGATTTCCTCTGGTTTCTATGTGGCAGTTATTTTGAAAGAAATATTGGTCGTATTTGTGATTAAAATATGACTCTTTTAAACCTAGATGGTGGTATATGAAATTAAAAGTATTTAAATTTTGCACAAATAATTATTAATATTTATCAAATAAAATATATAAAAATCAACAGCAAGCTAATATTCAGGAATATCTCTCAAAGTGGCACATGTAGCAAGGCCATAATTTATATTCTACCATAAATTAACTAGCTCAATTATATTTGTGTCTTCTTCTTCGTTCTCATTCTAATTATTATCTATAGGATTAAAAGCACTTTATATTTTCTAAATTAAGTCCATTTTATCAATTAGATTAAAACAATATAATTATATTTATATTTATATTTTTAATGAATTGCAATTAATATTAAGAATTATGATTATTAAACTATATCCATATTAGAAATAAACTAAAATTAGATAGAAATTTAAAATGTTAAAAGTGAAAATGAATCTATCGGCTTAAATATATGCTATGGAGATTTATAATTTAATAATTATAATCCAAATTTTATGTTGATTATTCCATTTCTGCTTAATTTATTAATTTAAATATTTGCTTTTAATATTTGTATTGATTTATTTCAATTCTAGTTTTGAATTCACTAGTCTTTTGAATATGTTTGTAATCCCCTCTCACATGAATCATAAACATACTGGCCGCACATCCTGATCCATAACTGAACATCATCAATCAATTAAGATTATAAATTTTTATTTAATTATTTTTTTAAGAATTAACGGAATCTCTTTCCCTTGAGATCGATGGATGTATCTCCAATTAGAGACATCAAACCATTGTATAAACTACCTGTGTAAATATTTCCCAATTATTTTGCTAACAAAAGAGATCTCTCACACTTATCTTTCCATTCACCCCCATAAGCTTTAATCAAGATTTCTAACTATTAAATCATGCATATACTAACGATAAAAAATGGATGAAATGAGAGCATTATACATTATATAATTATAGATTTCAAGGGACTTTGGATTATTTTTAAATTCTAGCTCTCTTAATTATTAAACTAGTACTGGATCAAAGACCTTCTCTTTATATTCTGCGATGTCTTAAAGTAGCAAATTGAAGTAGCATTTCTGAACCATCTTAGAGAAAGGAGTGTGGAAACAGAAATAAAATATAGAATAATGTATTATAGTAGTCTCTATAGAATGTCTAAAGTTTAAGGTCTTCATGTTATTGGTAATGATAAACTTAAAAAACAGAAATAGTCGAAATCTTGATATTTAGGTTCCCAATTATATCTCTGTCTGCATTTTGCCTTCATAGTTTTATAAGCATTTTCAAGCGCATTCAAGTACACATTGATTGATAAGTGCCCATCAACTGTTGGATATTCACTATCTAAAATAGAGTAATGTTAAACAAAATGTTCCTTCTTGAAAATTTAAAGTCGCATAAACAGACAAATAATTATGCCAAAACACGTAATAATTTAACAAAAATTTCTCACTTACTCATTACAGGCTTGTAAAAATCATAGGCATTGTCAATAAAACTTGCTCTCACATCATCGAAAACCAGAGGAGCATTTGGACCAATTAAGAGAGCTATTGCTCCGATACCTCCTGTGGGTCTGGCTGATCCCTTTGCATAAACTGCTACATCTGCTGATACCACAATTCCCAAGCGCCCTAATAAAAGTTTTAATAGCATTTCAATATTACCATCCCATGCATTGCTTTGCATCCTTTTAACCTAAAATACTATTATCTAATTTAAACCAGATTTAACATAAATATAAAGAGCATCCAGTTAATTGTGTTGAAAAGTGCATTAGTTGAACCATAGCAAGCATTAATGGAAGTGACTCCTTCAATGTCGTGGGATCTGCTACCTTAAAACAACTTGAAATATTTAACAAAAAACGTAAAAGTTGTAATAATTTATTAAATAAAACTGCATTAGAGTAGTCTTTACACTTTTACTTTTGTCAATCAAGGTTTCTGTACCAACTTCTAATCTACCAATGCGGCTTATTTTTATAAACTATATAAAGACACTCAAATTTTACAATTTATAAAGCGGCTTGTCTTGATTTAGTTTTTATCTAAGAGCTATTGGACACATGTGAGTGATATAGAATTGACATCTTCTCTGTCATTCAAAACCCCAAAACCCTTTCAGTAGTTTGATTGAGTTTTTGATTGATAAAAGTAGACTATTAGTGCATACTTTATTAGGGTTTTAATAGGGTTTATGTAGGGGTTTAATGTTTAAATGTAATGTATAGTAGTGTGTATTAGAGGGGTTTTATTTTTACTATTCACTCAACTATACTTTGGCATCATGTGCTAATTTTCTAAATTTGATATCTCCTATCCAGTTGATCATTTAGTCTATTGTTTGCTCTGCTCTGTGGTTTGGTCTTAAGATAATCTGCTCAGCCATATCTTTCATTTTACCTTTTATCTTATTCTAGTCTAGATATTGCTGTATTCTCTGCTTTGAGTCTTTCTCTCTCTTACAGCTTTAGTAATCATTTCTTTGCATATTGCATTCAGCAATAATGCTGCTAGAGCCCATACATCCCACTTAATATCACCATCTCTCCAGTCCTCCCTTTCTGGAAAGTATCCAGGAGTACTATAAACGTTGCCAAGTCCTGAAGCTTCAACTCTTTATGATCTATTGAAATCAATTATTACTACTCTGAGAGGTGAATAGTCAAGCATGATATTCTCAGGCTTCAAGTCTCTATGAACATACCCTAAAGTGTGCAGCTCTTCTATGCCTTTGCAAACATTTGTAAGAATAAGAGGTAGCTACTTTGGAATCTTTATCTTAAATGTATTCTCTTAAAGTCATTTAATATAGAGGAGGCGAAAAGCAACATGATTTTGAGCAAGGAGTATTGCATCGAGCTTAATTATAAATCTGCACTGTCTATCCCTTGCTTTGGTAAGAGCTTAGTACTCATTGAAAAATTTCATTTGATACTTGTCATCGCATTTAAAGTAGTTGAATGGATAAATCTTGTATGCGAACTGCTTATCAGTTATGACCTTTTTCTCAAACTTGTCCTCGAGTATAAGATATCTTTCCTTACATTCTTTAAGGTCAATTACATTTAAAATTGGAAGCTTTAGTGCTTGTATCTTCAGAGTGATTTTCACTATCTCAGAAGCTGGGAGGTTTCTCACTGCTTTAATAAGCTTATTTTCTTTCTTAACTCTTTGTTCCAAGGATTCTAAAGGGTCTCTTGGCTTTCTTTTTTGAAGGAAGACCTCACCAGTCTCAGGATCTATGACTTCAAACTTCTTGCCATGATGGTTTCATAGGTGAACTTTTAAATCCCTTGAATGGTTATATTGTTTATTGCAATAAGGGCAAAAGTATTTTCCATCTATCTTATCATGCTTAAGATAGAGCTTTGGCTTGTTAGAATGCTACTCTAAGATATGACGCTTAAGACAGATTTATAAGTGAAGTTGTTCTCACACTCTTCACATAAATGAATGCTTTAATTTCTTTTTTCTCTTCCTCCTCTTCAACCATTTTTATTGGAACTTCGCATTAAATTTCTTAGCTCTGCATTTCTATTTAACAACTGAATTGTTATTCAAAGTCTGAGACCTAAGGTTAGAGAATTTCAGGTTCGTACTAGGTAAATGCATCACAAGCCTCAATTTTCTTTTGATTCATGAAGGAAAGTTTTTGCTGGCTTATGCCAAGTAATGCCGCTTTTCTTAGTAAGTTGCCGCTCATTTTATAAATACTATTAATAATTATATAAGCTGTTTAAATTCTACCTTTATATACAAGTAAGAGCATATCCTCAAAGATTTAGAGAGGTTTAATGGGAACAGATTGAGAGACATTAGTTTTATATTTCTAAAATTTTGAGATAATTTATATATTATTTCATCCATTTTATAAATTAAAATGCACCTAAATGTGTTTTGGGGAGTTAGGTGGTGCTCCTAAATATGTTCTCGTAAATTTAGGAGGGAAGTTTTAAATTTTAATTTTTTTAATGCACCACCTAATTCGGTTTTGAACTTTAATATAACCTCAAATTAAGTTTTAAATAAATTAGGAGCACCACCTAATTAAATTAATTATTATTAGGAGCAATTTAATGGAGAAAGTTTGATAAAAATGGAAGTCAAACTTTGAAACTTGGAGAAAGTTCCTCCATCTTTATCTATTTATTTGATTCAGGTTGACCTCCAAGTGGATCTCCCTATTTACTAGTAAAATTTTAGTAAGTTTAGAATGGATATCCATAATTTTAAATTTTATTAACATTTATAGAAACTGGAAGCAAGATGGAGTCTATGAATGATGCAATGAAGAGAATTTAATCTCAAGATTTAATAGGAAAATTCAGAAGTAAAGAAGATCTTTACAGATACTTGGTATAGCAAGGTATGTTTTC